>ML824575.1:71937-93217 GCA_009831015.1 Picea engelmannii | reverse complement strand
AAGGGAAATTAGAAACATTAACTCTTGCAATTTGATCAGAGATCTATATCCATTAAACACAACTAATCATACAAAATCTAATGCGTTAAGTGAAGTGGAAGAGTGAGTTCTTTGTGTGGACAATAAATGTAAGTATATTCTTGAATGTGCACTCATCAAACAAGGAGTGATCTGATGAAAAGAAAGAGGAAGATTCTCTATGTGATAGAATGTGAATGCAATGTTGATGGACAATGATTCAAGGTGCAAAGTATGAGGATGAATGGACATCATGAAAGAGATGATTGAATGGGTGAATTAAATGGGAAAACTAATGGTGATGTGAGGGAAATTGTTTAACACAAAACAAAGTATGCTTGGATAATGAACATACAAGAGTAATCATAGAAATTCAAATGGAATTCAATGCATAAGAAACACACTATGATAATGTCTTAGTTGAGGTTGTGATCTGAGTTTTGAATATCATAAGCACACTTCATAATTTAAATGAACATAATAAGAAATCAATGAATCAAAATTCAACCAAATTGAAAACACTTGCATCTAATTAATAAAAATGGGAACAACAGGACATTACCCAACTTTAGGGGCCCTTCCCAACCTGGGAAACACCTGAGAATCTAAGTCAAATCTAAATGACACCCCAAACTTCAACAATGATCAATTCCTTATTAAATAAAAGATCAACACTTCAAATTACAAAATAATGCTCAATTCATTCATATCATAGCATCCTCCTCCCCCCTTTCCCATTCTCTATGAGCTTATACTTATACATCAATTCCACTGAGAAGAGATAAAATCAAATCCCAAACTCAGATTTCAAATTTCACAATTTTTGGAAACAAATCCCAAATTCTAGGTTTTTCACCAATCTAGGCAGATTCGTGTTAAAAATACAAACATAACTCTTAATCCATTTTGAATTTTGAAAACATTCCCATGACTTACTCAATTTTCCACCTTCTAGACAAAACCCATATTCTAGAATGTTTATATTTGATCTCCTTTGCACGAAAACCGAGGCAGAAGTTGGTAGTTTGGAATTTTCTGCTAAATTTAGATATAACATTAATTTTTTTCTAGAGGTCCACACGTGAAAGTTGGGAAAATTTTGACACATGTTTCAACATGTCGACGTCATTACGGAGAAAACCCATGTTCCCGATTTCCTTCTAGAGGCGTGCAAATATGCCAATATACAATATCAGTTATGGGAATAGTTATACTAGTGTAGGAATGTTGAACTGTAGTAATGGTACATGAATGTTGATCATGCAAATCACACTTTATCGACCGTCATTAGTAAAACATGATATAATCATATTTTAATCACTAAAAATATGGAAAAAACTATGTATTAACCACATTGTGAATGACAATGGATACTAGAGGTTTATAGTGCATTTGCACATACATTATTGACGAAATGCGAGAAAAAGGTATAATGATGAATATATTTATATAGTGGAAAATAAGACAAAAGTGGATCCCAACAGATCCAATAAGACCATCAACTACTTGGTATGCCCCTAGTCCAGACAAGTCACTTGAGCGAGATCGAGGAACATTAGATAGAATGGTATAAAGGTACCCTGATTAAGCATAGATCAGATCATATTGTTGGGATTTTTGGATGACTTCTTCCTTGTTCTAAGGTAGAGTTAGGACTACATCCTTGGAAATGGGGGGAATAATGGATTTGAGGAACCAATCCATTAGGAAGGAACCACTAGTCTTAGCTTTACATAAGCCTCATTATCTATGCCACTCATGGATGTGATCTAAGATGTGGGTAGAAGTGGTTTGCTGAAAATTAGTTAGGATTTCTATCCCTATGTTATGGAAAACTAGGAGTTGGAAGAAGGTGAGAAAAACCTTGGATATCTACTCAAAGGTTCTATGGGTGTTACTGATTTGGTCTATGTACCACTTGGAAACATTACTCATCAATGCATTGGAAAATAATTAACCTAATAAAATCCTCCATTATGGAGTTAGAGGAACACCAAAGGTAGAAGGACATGATATGGTTAGAGGGATCCTCTCCAAGTTTAGACTCAAACTTTGGTATATCTGAGGAAGTTGTTTTGGCATATTAGGCCAATTAGGATAACAATGGATTGGATTATTAATGAATTTGTTCAAATCAGGGAGATTTAAACCTGCCATAAAAGGCATAGCAGGTTGGTTGGCATTGGGTCCAAGATTAGATACAACCATGGTGGAACTTGTGTTGGATGGGGTTGAAGGACCTGAGAGGTGGGAAATGGGCCCATAACTGGGTGTACTAATACCACTCAATGGGGGGTGGGGTTCCAAATCAAAAGAGCTATAACCCAAGGGTGGGGAACTCTTTTTAATCAAGTAGGGAGGATGGTGCATCTAATGGGAAATCAGGTAGAAGGCCCTACAACCTACGAGATTGTCTCTTATAGAGAGCTATGTTTTATTGAGGAAAGTATTACCCTATCAATAATCTTATCAAAGGGTATACTAGAAATAAGTGATGAATTAAGAAAATGATAATAAAACACACACACTAGGTGCTCAAGTGGTGCATAAGTGGTTTTAAATGTGTTTGAAAAAGTGAATAAATACTAACTCAAACAAATTCATCCTATAAATAGAAAAATAATCTAGCCTATAATATAAACTAAAAGAGTTAAAAAAAAACCTAGAATATGGATGGGGGGCTTCCAAACAACTGACAATAGGGGGACATGAGGTCCCCTATGTAGATAAGTGAAGGTACAAAAGAGATAGTTATAACCACATGGAAGTGGGTAGTGAGAGGTCCCAAAGCCCCGCAAAAATCTATCGCAGGTGCCCTCCATATTGTGAGAGCGACCCAAGTAAGGATACCTAATATTGGCCACTAATCTACCTTCTTCACAGACATGTGTAATAAATTACCATTCCTTCAAGATGAAATCAATCGATATGGGGATATTTAGTAGTGAAAGAGCAAGGAGTCTTAATCACACCTCTAGTCCTGACCTTGGCATTATCCAATTTGAAAGAGTGCACCTATTACTGAACAATATGGGATCATTTCCAATAGAAAGGATTTAGGTTCCCTAGAAAGTCAACCTTTAAGTTTCAATGTAAATGACTTAGGGGAGTTATTTGGATTCCTATCCCCACGGTCCTAACTTAACTACAAATTTCTTTTTGGTACGCAAGGGATTAAATGTGTGTTAAATTAGGAGATAATTTTAAGACTAATCTTGGTTTCATAAACCAAGCATAATTATCAAGGTGTGATTATTGTGTGCATATGTGGTGTGACCAAATTAAAAAAAATGAAAAATGATCGAAAATAAATAAGACTCAATTAAAATGTAAATGAAATCTAAATAAGTATGCAAGCAAGTAATAAAAAATGAAAGTACACAATGTTGATCTTTCCTTTTATCTAGATTACTTTTGTTATCCCTCGAGATGTTCCAGGATGTTAATGGAATTATGTCAAGGCACCCTAGGGGATAATACTTGGGGTGAATCTTAAATCCATGCTTGCATTAAGGAAAATTATGCAAAATTGGGTAAGTTTTTTTCTCTCTCTTTCAAAACTCTCGGCCCTCAGATAATAAAAAATCTTAGCTCCAAGAGGCATATGTCCATGAGTGTTTCAGACAATTTAGATTTAAAGGTGGGAAAAGTGGTGAATTAGAAAAAAAGAAAAGATAAGCATATAAAGCATTGCAGAGAATGAATATTATAACTTATGGAAATAGAACAACCTGCTGAGAAATTAAGAATTCAACATTTCTAACACATGCATACAAATCATTAAACCACACTACAAACAATTATACATCTTCAGATATTCAAATACATGGAGGTACCCTCTGCATATCATTTAAACATATTAATAAAGGGAAAGAAATGGTCATTTGTTAAGAAGAAATCACTTCCATGACATAGCTATACACCACAAAGTTACACTGAATATGTTGCATAACCTCTTGCTTGAGATTTTGTTAATGGGGATATGATACAAGAATCCAAATGAGAGGGGTGGATTTTTCAAGAACACACAAACAAAAAGAGGAAGTCTGGACTGAAACATAAGGCAAGGGATGAATCTCATGAAGCATGTTGCTTTTATTATATGTCTATGCATGAGGATAGTGATTAACAACTTTGGTTGTAAGAGACTCTTAAATCTGCCAAAGTGCCAGCCATAAGAATGAGATCTTTATCGTTCTTTATAGACATATTTTTTTGTGAGAAAACCATTCATTTAATCCAATACTACTTTTTTAAATTGGATACAAATTGTCAGTTTCTTGATACCACCTCTGGTTTTCCAACTGATTTTACTTGGTAAATTTTTTTTTTACCACCAAAGTTGACCTGTTAAAGATGTTGTGAGGTGTATTCTCTTTTTGCAATTGAGCTTCTGTCTGGATTCTTCTAGGTGACTCAATTGGGTCTCTTTTTGTTGCGCTGGACGTGCTCAACCTTTGAACAATTTACGTCCTTGGCTAGATGGAAGAATGACTAACCTTTTCCTCTTAGCCATCACCACTCATCAAAGCAGATCACTATTGAAAAAATATTTGAATCCTATGACTTAAGCTTATGAAAATAGTTGGTCAATTGATACAAATACACCTTAGGTAGATTACCGAATGACCCTTGACTCTCAAATATGGACTAATGATACTAGAGAAGGAAATTCCTTCCTTCACAAATTGCTAAACACACTCTCTAGACGTCTGTAGCCATGATGGCTAAAAGTATTCTCTTGAGAAGAGAGGCTGAGAAGGTGGTTCATCTTCTATAACACATGTCATCCAAGTAACTCAAATTTAGAAGCTAAATTACTTGCATATTGGTTCCTTTTGTTTCTTATTATTTTTCTTATAAGGGCTTGCCACATGCTTGTTGAGACAACTGATAGAGTGAAGTGATTCTCTACACTCTACATGATATTCTATGATTTTTGGCTTGTGTGGGTCTGCATGTAGAGGTAATGATCCTTGTCCCTTATACATTGAAAGTAACAATATAATTATTGGTGAGTACATGCTAGGAATGAGTCCAAATGTTATGTTTTACATTGTCTTTTCTATGAATTGATTTGGTGTACCATCGTATATCCTGCACCCATTTGAAATATCATTTCTCGTGCCCCTTTCATGAACATGTGTCTCCTTTCTTCTGGTTCAATTCCTTTGAAATTTTGGGAGAAACACACTCAATTTTGAATGACATCATACCCATGTCATCATGGTCCCATAGACATGTGGCATCTTCATATTGGTTTGTGTCAGCGCTTGTGTGGCTCTAGGGTCAATCTATATGTAGATGAGCTCGATATGCTGATTGGAATTCCTAGTGAGCCCTCTATATATAGGTGTCAATCTCAAAATGGCTTTGATGGGTGCCCTATTGGCATGCCATGCTGTCGTTGATCCTTCCTAGTTTCCTAGGTGGACTATTGCGCTAGCTCTAGGTGGTGTTGTGTGGGTAGGAATGTGTGTGATTTATAATGTGAGGATAGGTGGTTGGGAAAAATCGAAATACCGCTATCTCAACCCAAATATAGTTATTTATCCTTCTGTGCTCTTGTCATGTGACACCATTTAACTCATGACACATGTCTCCTCAAACCATTGTCTCACCCCTTATGCTTGTTATCACTCGTGCAAGTTTATGATGCGACATTGATCGCCCACCGCAGATATATCTTGCTTGTATCCGTTGGATGTTCGAGCCTCACACCTTTGATAACACTTTATTTCTAGGCTATAGTCCCATGATTTAACCTTTGTTTGAAAAAAAGATTAAGTCTTTTAGGAGCACAATTAGCCCTATTATAGCTCCTGATAAGCGCCCAGGCACTTAAAAAATTTCCTTGGGCCCATAGGGCATGATTTTTTCTTTTGATTTCTCTAGGGTGCCTCAAAATATGATATCTCTTTTGGTCCAAGAGATTTGTAATCTCTCCTTTTGCCTCTATTTTTTCCAATTTCGGCCTTATAATCACGACTAGCCTGCATATTGGTGATAGGGTCAAATATGGTACTAACATTGGCTCCAACGGGGATAAAATACCCTTGTGCTCTGCTGAGAACTGTAGAGCAAGTGCCTTCCTATGTTGGATTATGGAGTTTTTGTTAAAATGATAGCTCCCCCACACACCTAAAAACTTATATGATAGGTGAAACACAATGCTCAACAAATTACAATGTTAGAGACCTACCTACTTGCTTGTGTAATAGATGGTGAATGAAGTAAAATTAAAAATTCATGGAAAGAAATGGAAATCGAGTTATTTATGTATAGGGTAAGAAAATTTGCAGTATTCAGTACTATAAAAAGTGTTTGAGGAACATCCCATTTACAGGAGCTCCAAACAATTCTCCATCCATTTGAGCCAATTCGTATGTGTTGTTATCTTGAGCTGCAACAACCTAGAAGGGTCCAAGTAAGAGATTGTCAAATTTTCCATGCTTCCCTTTAGATTCCCTTCTATCGTCCCATTTTAGGACCAGGTCTCGTGCTATGAAGTTTATTTCTTTGGTCCTCTTGTCGAAAATTTCTTTCATTCTTTCTTGGTGATCTTGGGACTTCATATGCACCTACGCTCTTATATGTTGAACTTCAATCAACTGGATGATTCTTCTCTGCATATCATATGATTCTTCCTCCTCATCTCATAGTAGTTTCATCACATGGAGGATGATTTGAATAGGGAAGATGTCTTACAATCCATACAATAGATGAAAAGGAGAAGTTCCTATGGACCTCTTTATGCTTACTCTATCTACCCAAACTACATATTTTAGGTGGGAATTCCATGCTTTCTTATTTTGGGACAAAATTTTCTGGATAATCTTGATGGGATTCTTATTGGAGGACTTAGACAAGACATTTACTTGTGGATAATAAGTTGTAGAATTCCCAAGCTCTATGTTATAATTTTGACAAAATTGCATTAGCTTGGCAGATTTAAAAGCTTGTGCATTATTGATTATGATCTTCTTTGGGTGTCCAAATATGGCCAAAATTTTCTCTTCAAGGAACTTGATGATGACTATGTCAGTTGATTCCCTTGTGGGGATGGATTATACCCAATTAGTGAAATAATATGTGGATGTTAAAATCCACTTATGTTTCCCACTTGAATTTGGGTTGATTTCACCAATTAAATCCAAACCCCATTGCTGAAAAGGTGTCTCAACTTTGACAGGTCTAAGTGGAAGAGGTTGCAACTTTTGTTTTCCTACAAACATTTGGAATTCTACACATGATTTGACAATGCAATTCACATTAGAAAACAATGGGGGAAATTAATAACCATCTCTAAGGGTCTTGTATGTAGTGGATCTCCAAGCATGGTGACCCACACACACTCCTTTGTGAAACTGAGTAACAATGCCTTATGTTTCTTCTTCAGTGAGGCAATTTAATGAAATTCCTCTTGGGTCCTTCCACAAAAGGTTTTCTCCCAAAATGTGGTACTTCATATCCTTGATTTTAATATATTCAACCTTGGCTTTGTCCCATGCTAGTGGGAAAATTAAGTTTTGTAGGAAAAAAATGACATCCTGATACCAATCCGATTGAGTAAATTTGGGGCTTACCTTCAAATACGGTTCTTCTGTTTCATATATTTTAGGTTATGCTACCATGATGCTTTTTGACAGGGAATTCATGTCCAAATCCCCGCAATTTGATTCAACTAAGAGTTTGGAAAGTCCTTGTCCCTTTATCAACTTGGTGTGTTTTATCTCCAAATCATACTCCTGAAGTTTGGAAATCCATTTACCCCTTTTTCCTTCATTGTCAGGCTGTGTGAGGATGTATTTTATTTCACTAGTGGGTACATAAGAAAATATATTAGAGTGCAATATATAATATCTCAATGATTTCAATGCCTTGACAACGACATATGCTCATTTTTATAGTCTGTTATATCTTAGTTCAACATCTCTTAAAGCTATACTGAAGAAGGCTATGAGATGCTCTTATTTTTCTTCATTTTTCTGCAACAACACAACAACTATGGTATGATTTGAAGAAAAAGAGAAGATGAAGAAAACTTTATCATAGTTTGGAGCTGACCAAGACTATAGATTCTCCCAATGCCTCTTTGATTTGCTGAAAGGAATATTTATCTTTAATAGTCCATTTCACTTCATGGTCTTTCTTTAGCATGTGAGTGATGTGTTTTACCATTTCAACAAAATTGGGGAAAAACCTTCTCAGAAAATTTATTCTGCTCAGGAAGGATTGCATTTCCTTTTTGTTCGTAGGAGAGACATTTTGTTTGATGGAATATACTCTTTTAGGATCTATATTTACTCCTTTTTTGGATACTATATGGCCTAGGATATTTCCTTCTGACAAGCCAAATTTCCTGCATTTCACAAAGGCATGCCTTAAATGCTTGATGTTATAAAGGTATATAACAATGAATATGATTTTTTCTCCCACAAATTATATATCCATAACTCTTTGAAATGTGGATCCTGCATCTATCAAACCAAAAGGAATTTGATCATACATGAAATTTCCCCATGGTGTTGTGAAGGTTGTCTTTTCCCTATCTTCAAGATGCATTGCCACTTAGTTGTATCTAAAGAAACCATCCGTCATAGAGATTTTTTTTTCTCCCACTATGTTCTACAATATGTGATCCATCTTAGACAAAGGGTAATTATCCTTTCATGATAATTTATTTAGGTTCCTGAAATCCACACAAAGCCTTATTTCTCCACTCTTTTTCTTGACTGGAACCAAATTTTCTACCCATTCAGAATACTTGAGGAGAATTATGATCTTAGCATATATTAAATTCCTCACTTCCTTCTCAATAGTAAGCAACGAAAGGGGATTACATTTCCTTAGTTTCTACATGAAAGGATTAGTACCAGGGTTGAGGGGTATTCTATGTTGTATGAAGCTGGTATCAAAATTATTTATGTCTTCATATTTCGAGGCAAAAACATCCATGAACTCTTTGAACAACTGCAAGTATTTTTCCTTATGTTCAACAAGAATCTCTTTTGATATCTTTATTTATTTAGGTTCTTCTTTAGTCTCTATATTACAATATTCAATGTTATCATCTTTGGGGAGAACTATTGGCTTCACTGGTACATCATTTCTATAAAAAATATGCTCCAAGGGTACCAACCCTTTAGGAATAAAATTATTCTTGAGATGAAGGAAATTATGTTCAACCATGTACTCATTGAATTTAGGAGTGATTTCAATTTCTCCCTCAATCAATGGTTTAGACTCTTCTTCATCATCCGAGTCTATGTGAGTATTTGCAAACTCATCTATCACCTCAATGGACTTTTTGATTTGTTGTTCATCTTAATTTGTTTTTCCAATATTTGATGTTGTTAGGAATGGATGGTCTATACCTCATCTCAATTTCATATTTCACTTGGGGAATGGTTGGTGTTTTAAAGGTACTAGCTACTACTACTAAGGAATTATCTTGTTGATTAAATTCTCTTAAAAAAAAAAAATGTTAAAGGATTCATAAAAATATTCAATTATATCCCATACTTGATTCCTATATTCTCCCATTCTGGGATGCCTGGTCTGATAGGAACCTCTGATTTGTTGCACCACCAGTTATGAATCCAAAAATACCACTAGTTTGGTAATTTACATTTTTCTTGATGCCTCAAAGCCTATAATCAAGGATTCATACTCATATACATTATTGGTGGCCTCAAACTCTAGTTTGTATGGCATATGTACTTCTTTCTTGCTGGGGAAAATGAGTATTGCACCAGCTCCCACTCCATTTGAATATGCCCCATCGAATTTTTTTTTCCATATACCATCTACTTCATTAGCAAAGCTTACCAAAGGGTCTGTAGATGTTATGGATTCTCTATATTCTTAATTGATTGTGAGGATCCAACAACCAATGTATTCATAAAAAACATAGATGGGATGGTTTACAAGGTTATTCTGGTCATTGACCACATAAGAAAACTTTGTCTCTCTATACAACCTTTTGTTTTCACCTACAAATACTGGTATAATGACATAAGTCATGTCCATATGCATTGTACCTCCCATATTATGTGTTTATGTTCTTGAAAATAACATGCCATAATTAGCAGGCACGTCATCCACCACCACATCCATCATGATGATCTTGAAAAGAAACTAAGCCAAAGTAACTACCATGTTCTTAATCAACCCATCACACTTCAATTTCCTAGCATCAAAATAATAGAAGACATGATATGGCTTGGTTATCTCCAATCCTAAGTTCTCCATGACTAATTTTGGCATGAGATTATGTGATGCACTAGAATAGAGCATACAATTGTGCAACATTTTGTCATGAATATTCAATGTTACATAGAAAGGTGCAATAGATTCTTCTTTGTCCTCTATATGAGGGCCAAAAACTATGGTGGGGACTCATATTGTACATTTAAGGTATCAAGATGGATTGTTGATCCTTTCCCTATATATCTTTCTCATTTTTCTTATGTTATGAAGGATTCTTAACCAATTCCACCAACAATACATGGATTTTAATTTTAGACAGTTCTTTTTCAATGTTAAGGTGGAACTGATTCCTCAAATTCTTTGATTTATTTTTCTCTTTTTGAAGGTTCCAAAAACTCATTAGCCTTGGGATTACTAGTAAGTTATTTGACTTTATCCTTGAACTGACTTGGGCTAGGCTTCTTAGGCTAAGGTTGACTATCTTGGATAGTGTCTTTCGACCTAGGCATAAGATAATATTTCTTGTACATTTTAGCTTGTAGTGCATCAAGAAACATCCTATACTGAGTTGCGGATAAAATTTCTTGGTTTTATTTTCTTTTAGAGACCCACTTCCTGGGATTTAGAGAATATTCATAGTCATTTTGAGTCAGATGCATGGAATTATTCTTTTCCTGAATAAGGCGTACCTATTCTGTGTATTCTACATATTATTCATCCAAAACTTCTTCAACTAGGTTATTTTCATTGTTGGTTTTTACAAGGGGTTGGATGGGATGTTCCTCATTCCTTCTTTCCCTCCTCATGAGTTGAGGATTAAAAGGTCTTCTAAACTGATTGGGATTTCTCATGCCTCCCTCTTGTGGATATTTATTTTCATTTCCATTTTCCATCTCAAATATTGACATATTATTTGTTAAGTTTCTAATTAGGCTGGAGATTTCATCCATCTTGGCCTTATGGGAATATTTATTGGGATCATAGGTACGAAAATATTATCTAGTATTTTTGTTTTCTACTTGATCTTGATTCAACTTCATTTTACCTAATGCAATCATGTTTCGTTCAATATCTATTGCATCATCCTGCATTACAAGCATATTTCAAGATCTTCTCTCCCTTAATACCATGGCAAAGTCAACATCAAATGCACCAACGTATGTGACTTTGTTTGCTAGCTGTGAAGGATTTGTGACTCTAGGGATATTTTTATACACCTTGTTAAATATTATGTTAAAATAAAAAACAAGTTCATTGTCTCTCTTATTGAGTGAAACAAATTCAGTTAGGTAGTATAGATTGTCTTTTTTTTCACTCCATTGTCTCATAAAAGTAGATTCTAGATTCTGTAAGATATCAATTGAAGCAATGGGTATTTATCTAAACCATTTTATGATGTCTTCCTCTAAAGTTTGGACAAAAGGCCTCATGAATACATCGTCATGCTCCAAAAATAGGTTGTCTGTGAAGTCTTGAAATGCTTCTATGTGTTCCTTAGCAGAATGGGTTTTTTCTCCATCATACTTGGGTAAAAGCTTCAAGTAATTCTCATGGAGATCATGGACATATTGGGGTAATTTCAATGTGACATATATAGCGGTGACCCAAGGGTTTAAAGGTGTTGGGGGAGGAGGATTTCCCCTACTCTTCCTCCACCTAATCCATCCATAAGGTTTTGTAGGATTAGGATATTATCTTCGAAGGACAAAGGCGCTACAAGATCTTTTAAGAAGGGTCGGAAGGAAGAACTCACTTCTTGACATAATTCTAGTGGTGAATCTTGCATATCTATCAAAGGTTCTGAGGGAAACTTTGAAGAATAATGTACATACAAATGAATATAAACTATATCTATAGATTCAATGCTTGTAGGAACAACATAAGGGAATTTTTCTAAATTAGGATTACCTGAAGAAGAGGAGATATGGTGCTCTCTAACATTTCTCCAGGTCACGATATTTTCTGGATTTGAGTATACTGGAAACTGATTAGGATCAAGGTTACTTCTGGTGTGTCTTGTTTTGAATGTTATATTTTCCTTATGTGGAGTCACTAGGTGAGATGTTAAAAACTATATGTTTGAAGCTTGTTCACTATCAAGGATCAAATATTACAATGCCATATCCTAGGGAAATATGTATTCAAATTTTGTTCCCCAGAAACGATGCCATTTCAGATGTTATCCCTCAAGATGTTCTAGGATGTCAATGAAACGATGCTAAGGCACCCCAGGGGATAAGACTCAGGGAGAATATTAAATCCTAAATCCATTCTTGCATTAAGGAAAATTATGCAAAATTGGCTAAGTTTTTCTCTCTCTCTTTCAAAACTCTCAACCCTCAAACATTCTTAGCTCATATTATAAAAAATCTTAGCTCCAAGATGGATATGTCCATGAGTGTTTCAGATAATTTATATTTAAAGGTGAGTGAAGTGTTGAATTGGAATAAAAAAAGATAAAAAAGGATAATCATATAAGGCACTATAGAGAATGAATCTTATAGCTTATGGAAATAGGACAATGTGTCGAGCAATTAAGAATTTAACAGTTCTAGCACATGCATACAAATCATTAAATTACGTTGCAAACAGTTATACATCTTCAGATATTCAAATACATGGAGGTACCCCATGCATATCATTTAAACATATGAATAAATGGCAAGAAATGGTCATTTGTCAAGAGGAAATCACTTCTATGCCATAACTATACACCACACAGTTACATTGAATATGTTGGATAACCTGCTGTTTGAGATTTTATTAATGGGGATATGATACAGGAAGTCAAATGAGAAGGGTGGATTTTACAAGAACACACACACAAAAAGAGGAATTATAGACTAAAACATAATGCAGGGGATGAATCTCATGAATATTGATGCTTTTATTATTTGTCTGTGCTTGAGGATTGTGATAAAAAACTTTGGTTGTAAGAGACTCTTAAATTCCCAAAATTACTGACCATAATAATGAGCTCCTTATCTTGCTTTATAGATGTATTCATTTGTGAGAAACCCATTCATTTAATCCAATACTACTTCTTGAAACTAGATACAACTTGTTAGTTTCTCGATACCCCCTATGTTTTTCCAACTGATTTTACCTGGTAAATCTATATTTTACCACCAGAGTTAACCTGCTAAATATGTTGTGAGGCGTGTTCTCTTTGTCCAATTGAGATTATGTCTATATAATTCTAGGTGAATCAATTGGGTCTCTATATAATGCGTTGGGCATGCTCAACCTTTGAACAATTGAGGTCCTTGGATGGATGGAAGAACATCTCACCTTTTCCTCTCATCCACAACCAATCATCAATGCAAAGAACTATTGACCAACTATTTGAATACTCTACCTCAAGATTATGAATATAGTTGTTCAATTGATACAACTACACCTTAGGGTAGATTATTGGATGTCCCTAGGCTCTAAAAATATAGACTAATGATACTAGAGAATGAAATTCCTTCCTTTGTGAATTGCAGAACACACTCTCTAGATGCATGTAACCATGATGGTTGATAGTCTTCTCCTGATAAGTGAGACTGAGCAGGTGGGTCATCTTCTATGGCTCCTAGAATCTGAGTAACTCACCTTTATAATATAAATTACTTGCAGATTGGTTCCTTCCTGTTGTGCCTCTTTTGTCACCTAAATGAGAAAAACAGAGGTGTTTACAAGCTTAGTTGGGCTAGCTAAGCAAGACAACAGTAAAGGAAAGGGTTAGAAGAATAAACATAAAATACTAAGCTAAGAATTAAACTAGGAAGGGAAAAAACAATTAAACTATTGTGCATAGAGACATAAGAACAAGAAACAAACAAGACTCATGTCACTAATGGAAAGGATTGTATTAGTGAAAAAGAAAACACCAAAGAGAAAGGGGACTTTGGGTCCCTTATTCCTCCAAGGGAGGGTTCTTGGACCCCCAAGATTGAGCTCTTCTTACAACTTGAAAACTTGAAAGAAATGGTGAAAGAATCCCAAGCTAACCCACTCAAGAGGTGATGTGGATTGCCCAAATGGAATGGTGCTAGTATGCTCTTGATGAGAAAAGAGGTTTCACCAAGAGAATAGCAGCAACATAAACTTGCAAATGAATTCCTTGAAGATGTAGTGCACCCATGGCCTTGTTTTATAGAACCACTTTGAGGTATTGTGTAACCAACTTTTAGTGTGAAAAGGGGTTGTTTAGGGCACTTTTAGGTCTTTGACCAGCCACCCATCCGGATCTAGTCGAGATTTGGATGTCAAATCGACTTGGAAGCTGAACCAGAAGTGGGTGGGAGGCCAACCAACATCATAAATGTGTTGTTCTCAGGTGTGCATGGCTTTTAGCATCCATAGTCACGCATCGTGTGCATGTGCGATTTTCCTGCGTTTCTTGATGGTGCATGTGCATGCACGCCCTGTATAGTCATAACACATCCTGATTTTATAACTGGTTGTATAGTTTTGGACCTTTTGGAAATGATTTTTGGTAATTATGGTCCATGGGTGAACTCATAGCTGTTTGAAGATGCTGAATTCCTGTAACCGTTTGCGGAAGAAATTTCAGTGATAACAGATGCCCCCTGATGGATGAGGTTAGGAGAATATGTATAGCCGAAATTCATCAATGTTTCTTCTAATGAGAGTATCATTGTAAGAGAGAGCGATAATGATAATATCAAGAGTGACCCGTTGGAGGGAGAGGGGAACCTGAAGAACCCAACCTTTCGTAAGGTGTAAAAACAAACTGTGTACACACGAGGTGGGCATGCCCCATGCTCGTGCTATGTAACTCAAAAATGTGTAATACAGTAACTGAAACTGTGTGTTGGTGTAGATCACTGCAGCGCCCTCCGGGGTGATTTGATAATGACAGAGGACAATTCTAATGGTGAACAAATTCTGAAAAAAGGTAAGGACACCTATGAGAGGTGTCGATGATACTCAGGCATTGATAGCCTATCAAATTTCAGAGGTCTTCGACATATATGAAAATAAACTGCAATAGTCACAAAGTAAGACTCACCGCAACATGAGAAAGAGTTGAATTTGAATGTCATGGGTGTCAATGACAACAGAGGGCAATGATGGTTCTCTCTGTGCTGTCTGAGACACCTCATTATAAAGGTAATGAGAGTCAAGATATTGTCTCCCTCCTGGAAACTGTGTTGATGTCGACAAAAAGGGAGATGCGACTTCGAGAAGCAGAGGGCTTCATGAAATATACTTGGACAAAATCAGGAATTGATGAGGAACATGGACGAAGTCGAGGAGTAGTGAGACACAAGACTGCCTTTGGTTGGGGAGCAATGTAAAGTGGCAGCAACCGTGAAAGTGAATCTAGTGTTAGGGGGACATCTAGATGAGGGTAAATTGTGCCAGAGGCATGACAAAATGGACAAACATAGAGATCAAAAAGGTTTATGGACTTGTAAGATACTCGAGGTTTATGGATAATGTCAGCAAGGGTAGGAGTTTTAAAAACAATGCCCCAACCAAGGGTGAGATGGGTTGCTTTTCCAAGAAAAGGTCTCCAAGGGTGATGAAAAAAAGCTATGTAAATGCTGGAAAGAAAGGATTTTTACAATTAAATTAATAAAGAATAATTTGGGATGAGTGTACAAATACAGAAAAGGGTGCCCTAGTGCAATATGGTTGGGCCGGTTAGGGCGCAATTTCCATGGAGAACTGGTGGAGGTTGGGGGCCCCATGGGTGGGTTTCTGAATGAGGTAAATGGAATGGAGGGAAATTTTCCGATGAGAAAACTGATTGTGGATGAAATGGATGGTTAATGATACTGCGGAGGCACAGTCCTGGAAGAGATAACCTAGGAGTCCATTGGGAAATCTAGCAAAATGAGGAGAATGAGTATGTGGTTGATTCTCAGAAATGAGTAACATTATCAAGACTCCCATCCCTAGGGGGTGAAAGCAACATGAATGTCAAAGTGCCAAGGGGGACAATGAATGGGAAAAATCATGTGGGGGACACTGCTACTGGGTGACAGTACCAAAATGCAGCGGAGGTGACAGTACTGCAGATCCGGATATGAGGATCCTATAGGAAAATTTCAGAGGTTGTGACTGGAGATGCAATTGAGATTCAGAGGGAATGATTACATGCCAATGTCGATCATATACCTGAAGGGGATGTGCTGGTGTGTGATGGCCTAGCACCTACACACATGAAAACCAAATACCCGACGTGAACAATATCTGAAAATAAAGGACCTATAACAATTATTTGATAATTTTGAACATGAGCAGGCATACCTGAGTGTGTCATGGAAAGATGCTCTGCGGGGAAAATGGAAAATGATAACCTGATGAAAATGTATGTGTAAGTGGCTGAAGATGGTTCGAAAAACGAAGCTTATGGGCTCCTGTACCAAAAAATGAAAGTGGGGAAAAGGGCTTAGATATGGACGGTGGGTCCATAATGCCATCCCAATTTCACTGACACTATGGATGATCGGGTGATAATTTGGTGGGAAGACATGGAACTCCCCTTTGCTCGAGGAATGATGAATAAATATAATGAATTACATTCATGAGAGCATTGGTATGGAGTGCCGGAGGAAGCTCGGGAGGATATGTGTGGCGTTCCATGGCTAATGTGTGGCAGACATATGGGATAGATGGGCAATGATGAGTGTAATGCCCATATTCTGCACATATGGCACATGCAAAATTGGTTCATTTATGTTGTTTGCATGTGGTTGATGACGTCGTAGTAGCGTGGGACGTTCTTGGTGGAGTGGTAAGAAAAAGGTGTTCTTGAGGACGCTGGATAAAACTACGTATCTCAGCAAGAGAAGGACATTTGTGTGTGGGGTGTCCTTTTCTTTCACATAAGGCACAAGGGAATTGAACTCGGGGAGGTAGTGGAGAGATGGGCTCTTTCTTCTTCCGTCTGCCCCTAGCCACAACGATGGTGCTAGTGATTGGGGGTGAGGGTGGTGTGGTAGGAACAAGATTTGGAATCTGCACCGGGATTGCCTCTGACTGAGGAGGGAGGGATGGTTGAGGAACCATATTGGGTGGATGTATATACCATACCGGGATTTTCCCCTAGAGGGGGGGGGGAGATCTGTAATAAGTGGTGTGGTGGCACTCTCAGAGAACTCCTGAGGTAGTATTTCTTCAACTGGTGGAACTTTTATATGGGGAGGGGACTCCGTGATAGGATTCTTGTCTCTAAAGTCTATTCCTTTAGAGGAAACTACACACACTTGTGCTGAAAAATATGGGTTTAGGAACGATGGTGCTCCTTGATAAGTGCCCAACATGGATGGGTCTTGGAATAATCCAGGGCCAATGTTGGAAATTGGAAAATCATTCGAGCTAACATGAATGAGGGGGAGGATGTTATCGATGTTGGCAGAATGGTTAGGCTCGTAATGTGTAAGTTGGTCGATGGTGATGATCTTCCCATTATGGGGGAACATCATCATACAAAACATAGAAGAGGCGACTGCCTTCATAGCATACATGTAGGTGTGTCCGAACAAGATATTGTAATCAAGTTGGGCATCGATAACTTCAATGTCAATGAGGATGGTTTTTCCCCCAAGTTCTATGGGGACATTTTGACAAAGCCCTATGGAAGATGTTGGTCGAATGTCATAAGATCGAAGGGTGATGGTAGAGGGTACTAGCTTAGGGGAGCCAATTTTCTTCCATATGTGTTTAGACATGATGCGGGTGGATGTACCTTCATCGATGATACACCGATAAACTGTGGTGCTCCATATATTAACTGGTATCTGGAAGGCTACTTGGGCGGGATGATGTGGTTCTTTGTTATCTGAATCAAATGTGATCAGTTGCGTGTCGACTGTGTCGACTACCCCCAAGGCAGAAAGCAAGCATTTTCGTTGTGATGGATAGGTTTGGAGTACCTCCAACATAGACATGGCTGTGGGAGACTAGGCTAGGTCATTAAACAGACTATAATTATGAGCAGCCCTAGCATGAGGGTTATGCACATTCTGTCATAGAGGCATACATGGTATGCGAGGAATGGGTTCTGCGTGAGGATGTGGAATCATCAATGGTTTTCCTGTAGTAGTTGGAAGTGTTTCTGAGGTGGTTGGGGTAGATTCATGAGGCATACCATATTGACAGTTGTGGATTTGCAGAAGAATTTATTTGTTGGTGAGGAGGACACCGCGATAAACTAAATTCTTGGGTTGAGTGGCACCCGGGGTTGGATATTGCCCCATTTGTGGTGGGGTAGGGTTGATCACTTGTTGGGTGTTCATCACACCTTGGTATGGAATGGGGTTTTGAAAAATAGTTGGATGCAGTGGTTGCAAATATTGTTGTGGGGATTTTTGAGGGGCAGATGGTGTCGGAGGGCCCTGTGAGTTCCTGGATGCCCTCATCCATTGGAGATCAAAAATTTGGGGGCAATGATGAGTATAATGTCCATACTCATTACATATAGCGCAAGGAAAGTTAGTTCGAAGATTTTTTTTCTTCCCTTGTTGTGGTATATTGTTGTTGGTTCCCCCTTGGGGGTTTTGGTATTGGTTGCCCCCAATGGGATGGTTGTGGGGGTCATTCCCGCCTGGTCCTGGATTGTCATTGTTTTGGTTTCTCCCTTTCTGCTTATGAGTCGGATTGGCTGTATTTAACTGTTCAAATGTATGAACCTGTTGAATGGGAAAGGGATGAACAAAGTTGACTCCGACATGTGTTTGTCCTGGTGGAGGATTAACCGGTTGGGGAGTACTAGGAAATGGAAAATATGAATTGTTATGTGGATAGGATCCATATGGTGTATAGGATGTAGAGGTACTTACACTACTACTAGGGTTATATTCAGGGGTTGGGGGTGGACCCGTACTGGATTGAGAGACCGAATACAACATGGGTACCGGTGGGGGTGCCCCTAATGACTGAGGGGAAATAATAGGATATGATTGTTGGTAAAGGGGAGGGGGGTAGTAAGGATTTCCTCCATATTTCGGTGGATATGGAGGTGTACCATACATAGTGGGTTGTGGGGGGTATGGATTGTGGTGTGTTGTGGTACCAATCAATCCATTCGCTGAGTGAGACATTCCTGGTTTGTCTTGGCCGAATGGCACAGGTCTCGGGGCGTCAGGGAGTACTGTATATAAGTATCTTGACTGTGAATAAATGAGTTCGAATTGTTGGGCCTTTCTAATGGATTCTTCTTCAGACTGGGGGAAGGTGGTGGCCACATCTTTGGCAAGGAGGGAAATAAGTGATTTGAGGAACCAGTTGAGACATTATTGTGGAGTAGCTTCAGCTTTGCAGAGACTACGTCGTCGATGCCATTTGTGAATGTGGTCAGCGATGTGCATGGTAGAGGTTTTTTTAAATTCCGAGAGTAGTTCGAGTCCATTGTCATGACGAATTGGTAGTTGAAATAAGGTCAAGAATCCTTTGGCCAAGGATTCAAAGGTCGCATGGTACCTAGATTTTTCTTCTACATACCACTTAGCTGATGGGCCAGTGAGTGTGCATTGAAATAACCTCAATCGGACAGAATCGTCCATGATGTTGTTTGAAGAGCACCATAAATGAAAGGTCATGATATGGTTGGTGGAGTCATCTCCCGATTTTCCTTCAAATTTGGGGATGTCTGAAGGGAGTTTGGTAGGCATTGCTGGCCATGCGGGGTTGTGCAATATAGGATCATTGGTGAGTTTAGTCAGATTCAGTATGTTGAGGGAAGCCACGTATGGCATATGGGGTGGTGGTGTAGGATTAGTTCTATCCATAGTGTTATTGTTCTGAGTAACTGACCCTTGGAGGGGACTAGGTGGGTTTGTACTTCCCCCTTGAGAGGAAGTTGGTCCCCCACTTCCATGTAAAGGAGAGTGAGTGGAAGTTGGACCTGGGGAATTGGACCCAAGTAAGGTGGAACCAAGCAAATATGATCCCAAGACAATGGCACTCACATGAGTGTGAGAAGGTGGAGCCGATGAGTTGGCAAGACTAGGAACTCCCCCTAGAATAGGAGGGAGATTTAGCAAGTGTCTGGAATGACGGGGGTTCTGTGGGTCCCCTATGATGTCTGACTAGCTGAGTGAATGTGTGCGAATGGTGGTGAGAGAAATAAATAAACAAGAGCCTTTGCTGCAATTTTTGAACTTTACACGATATATATCCAAATAAAATGTAATCAGAAGTGTATCATACATAAATGTTTTTGATAAAGAATCATATATGTGGATAGGTGGATTTTTTCCGCGTGGGGGAACAAAGAAAACAAATGCTCATGTCCTAAAAGATGTAACGTCCTTCCTCTCAAAATAACACTGGACCTTCCAATAACACTCGATAGTGGGGTCTGAAGCCACTGGAAGATAAACTAGTGAAGGATGAAGAAATCAGTTATAATGAGGGGTAGAGGGGGCATATCCCGAAAGGACTGGTGATATTTCCCAATAGCCACACAAAATTCGATTAAGGTGCAATTGCAGCCCATAATTGCCACCAGGGTAGATGTCCTAAAATTTGGTCACTAGGTACCTCGGTTAAAGTGTGACATTTAGATTTTCGGCCTAAGAAATGGGTCACAGGTTGGATCCCGTCCAAGAGGTGGGTGCCTCAAGGGGGTACGCAAAGAACAACCGAACCTCAGCCTTCAACCCTTCACGGGTATCTCCCTGCCTTATGGTGTTAGGAACACTTGACTTGGAGGATTTAAAGTTCCCTATTTGACAACTTCTATTGTTTTGAAATTGTGAGAACCAGATAACGGGGAGTTATTTGAATGCTTATCCCCGAAATCCTACCTAGACTAAAAGATTTCTTTTGGCACCTCTTGTGGAGGAAAACTTAGTGAGTTTTTAGAAATGTTTTAGATGTGGTTGTTTGAGAGATTGGGGGTGTGAGCCAATATCATTGAAATTAAGTGGGAGTGGATAGTTTCGTCAAGAAAAGGGTGGCGTGTTTCAGAATCCCTTTGGAGGAAACTTACTTCAACCTCCACGTTTCGAGATGAAAACTATGTGAGTGAGAAGTGACTTTTGTGTGTGAATGAGTGAAAGTATGCCAATTTTTTAATGAATTAGGT
>ML824575.1:0-67225 GCA_009831015.1 Picea engelmannii | reverse complement strand
CTCTTTATTATTTTCTTTTCCTCCTCTACTATCATTGCCTATCCCGAAGTCCACTTTATCTAATGATGTGTCTCTTATATATACTTCCTCCTTTTTCTAGACTTCTTTATAATACAATCGTCTATATTTGTAGGCATGACAATGGTGATAGACTATGTTTAAATTATCATGCCTTATAAATCTGTCCTCATCGAAGTGGAAGGCAACCAAACCTTCAACACTTACAATCACATCCTTTACATCCTTAATGTCATATACCCTTGTATGGAAAGGAAAAGGGGGCCACAATGATTTCTCGTCTTTGAAGAGTGATGCACCAAATCCATTAGAAAAAATTGATAGGAAACATCCTAGTGTTATAGCCCTAAAATTCCCTACTCATGCATACATGGCATTGACCCTCTTACTTGCATAATTTTCCAAATCACTGCTGAGGAGATCTACTTAAAAAACCATTTTTTACAGCATGTATGCACCCTACACCACTACTAACCGCATACATATGATTGCTACATGCTAGAAAGCCCACATACATATGCTTGATGCATACTAAACAACCCGAATATACCTCCAAAAGTTGCAAAAATTGAAAAGTTGCAAGGAATTCGGTGGAATTTACGGGCTATTGGAAGTTTCCCAACCAATTCACCTGCTATAGCTCATCCCCCACTGAATAACCATCCTTTTGTCATATAAAACGAGGTTTTGGGGTCTCATTTCACAACCAAGAATTAGAACAGTGAAACTCTTCCCAATTTCACTTCCCTTCCTTGCCCAAGCATTTGCAACCTTTTGTGAGTTACTACCTCAACATTCCCTCTTCAACCCCTTTTCTTCCATTCAATCCATTCCCTTTCCTTGAGGTGATTAGTAGATTGTGAGAAGAGGCTTATTGAAGGTGCACTTGGAGCATTGTAAATAGGATCCTGGACTAGGTTCATGGAAAGGTGGTTAGAAAGGATTGTAAGTTTCAGTCTTTGTTTAACGAATAAAATAATCTCTTTTCCCTGTCCCAAATGATGATGTTTTGTGTATTTTCTTTGATTTATACATAACATTTGATATCTAACCCTAATTTATGAATATACATAACATTCTTGTAGCTTTGTTTTCCTATTCTTGAATGCAGGTCAACTTTGGGAGGATACTTGCAATCTTTGGAACTACAAAGATTGAGGAGATCATCACCAGACGTTGGATAAAAGGTACAATTATTGAATTTATCTTCTATTGCTTTTTGTTCATTTATTTTGGCATGTTTGGGGTAGTGTAGAAACTAGATTTACTTTTAGAAGGTCATTCACTCTATCTATATCCTAAACCATGGTATAGTTATAGGGGGATTTTCCCGTTAACAAAATTGGCAACCATAATGGGGAGTCTCTATAGCGTTTTTAGGGAGGTTTTTGGGTTGTTAATTCGTTTTGTTTTCCTTTTGAGTTTCAATTAATTTTACTGAATCGTTTAAGGGTTTTTGTCCACCTGCAAGGTGCATACCAACTTTCCCTGCCTTGTAAGTTTGCCTTGTCTTTTTATTTTTGAAAAGTCTCAGAGGTGTACACGCCCACATATATACACGCTCTACACAATAGACAACCCGTGTACATACATAGGCTGCTGATGCAACAACCCACGTATCTGTTCCTTGAAAGTATTTTTTAATAAAGAGAGAGTTTGTCTCTTTCTTGATAGAAGATTAGACTTCTCAGGAATTTCTTGAACTAGTCAGAGTTTCTGTATTTGGCCATAGCTTGGGTTATATTTTCAGTCAACTTGTTCCAGAGTCTTATTTTGTTTGCCCTAAAAGGTTTAGAGTGAGATTTCAAGTTTTAGATTCACCTTTTGGTTTCTTGGTTGAATCCCTACGATCCACAGTGGGCTTAGGGTCTTTATCAATGTTGTTTTCAATTTTCTCTTTGTTCCTGTTTCTTGCTTTGAAAAACAAAAAAAATGAGTCTTTATTTCAGTTTTTCTTGTTAAAGCAGTTCAAAAAATTAAAAAAAAAAAAAAATTATTTTCTTGCATTTGGTTTGGTAAAGTAGTCAAGGTTGTTATTTGCAAAATAAAACGAATCCTCATTTCAAAGTTCTTTTCAATTTCCTGGAATATAAGTAGTTTGTAGTCAAACAAAAACAAGTTTTAGGATTCCTTCATTTACAATATCTTGAAATATCAATTAGAAAAGTTGAATTTACAAATATTTTTTACAAGCTTTGCTTTTAATTTCGAAGAATATTTTTCTTTCAAATGATTTAAAGTTCTCTTCCTTTTTCGTCTCTTCGTAACACCATCAATTTCACTACTGCACCCTTTGCGTAAATCAAGCCTTAAAATTAACGATTAATCTAAAATATATTAGAATTTCTGTTTGTAGGGTTCACCGACTAGTTTAGGGTTTTAGGGCCTTGAATTAGGTGTGAAGAGGAAACTCTTCAAGGACACTTTAAAACAAACATTGGAGTCTGATATAGGGAGTGTTTTCATTCCAGTTCCGTAAGAGTTAGTCGGGACCCCCCTCTACAACATGGGATAAACATGAGGTCGTGTGAGGAAAGGCAGAACAAATAACCCCTCCAAAGCTGAACTAAACGTAGTGGGGATTGTATATTGAGGGTCTTTCTCGGGAAAAATACCAATCTAATTTTCCTATGGAGCTTCATGGACCTTGAATCCATTCGAGATCCTTAGTTTTCTTCTAGACCAATTGCTTTCGATACCTTTGAAGGGATTATGATTTGTGATGTTGCTCATTACGATATTCCCAACTGTACCCGCCTGGTGATTGACTGCAAGATGACAACCTAGTTGCCCATATTTTATGGACTTACATAGGTGACTACGGGGGTATACTGCAGTACCTATGGAAGATGTCGGATCATGCTTCACAGAGTATACTCAAAGGGTTCTTTCGTGTTCGAGTTTCACTTGCATAGGCTAGTTTCTTTAGTGTCAATTGGTGTAACCATCCTTCCCACTAGTTAGTCGACTGTTTGATTTATCTTTAGGAAAACTTTTAGTGCGTGTTTTGTGTTCCACGCTAGTCAAGCCTTACTATGTTGTTTGATCATTTCACAAAGTGGAAGATCAAAAACTCTTCCGGTCGTGAAGGCTTCAAGGCATATCGCTGGTTACTTTGGAGCCACCTCTGCCACCGTTGAGGTGAAGAATTGATCAAGAAGGGTCATTCGAAGCGACCGGGCTGCAGGAAACTAAGCCTAAGCCTGCTCCGAGAGGAGACTTTCAGGCTCTAGAGGAATCCACTGTCTTTGACCTTGAAATTGAACGTTTTAGGCCAACCAATCCTTCGATTACTGACTTTTTGACACCAATCTTGATTCAGATTGTCCCTCCTGAGGTGACATCTTCTAAGTGCCAGCTAGTTCTACGAGCGACAATGGAAGTGAATGCTACTACTTTGTTTGGGAATCCCTGTACTCCCATTATGGCTACTACTGCAGGGGCACCCTACCTCCTCTCCCACCTTTTCCATTCAGGACCACAATTGTCCTAACTCCCACAACTTTGGGTAGTGGTCTGATACGTTTAACAACCTCGACTACTGTTTTGTTTACTCAGAATGCGACGGGTGCCCCCTTCTCATATGGAATGCCCGACTTTGATACAAAATTGGTTCTTACTTATTATACCTTACAGACCATCGGTCTAGGGGAAGGAAGCTCAAATGTTCCCCTGCAAGGGTCGATTGTGGGTACTACTATCCATTTCAGTGCTATCCCTTACGGTGGGGGTCATATACCTCCTTTGTCCCCTTCGCTCGACAATTCTTTTCAACAACCAATCGAGCCAAATTCTAATTATAGCTTATTTGGTGGAGGCAGTTTAAGACCTTCGTCTTATACAATGATGGTGGGATCTATGTTGTTCTCTTTGTTTGGTGTATTTGGGAACAACTCTTTTTCTTCGACCGCTTTCTTGAATGGGGGAAACCCCATATTTGGTCAACAGAACCCGGTGGAACGTACCATTCCTTCACATGGAGTGACGATTGGAGTATACTCCACACAAGGTCTTTGGAATCCTTGGAAGGGATTAGTTCCCTCGCAAGGAGTGTCGATCGGTGGTAACCTCTTCCATACTCAATGGAACCCTGGGCAAGGATTTGTACCCATGCCCATTAGATTGGCAGGGGGCATCCCCTTCCAAGGTCCTTGTGACACAATGCAGAGAGAAATCCCTGGACAAGATATGTCGTCCAATTTTGGGAGTATGCTGATGATGCCTCAACAGATGAATTTTCCTTTTGCTAGTCAAGGCCATGGTTTCTACCAAAAACCTGGACAACAATCCAAATTTTCCTGGAAACCTAGTGCCAGTCAAAATCCAGGGCCCTCTTTTCCTGTAAATAATTCACAACCGAAACTACCCTTTTTGACAACTTTACATTTGCTAGACTTGTTGAGATTACTGAATGAAACGATCTGTCACAATCCGTGTTGGCCCCCCATGTCGACTAAGTTTCCTTCGGATATTTTTGAAATTTGAAGGTAAGCCTGGCAAAGATCCAGGTGATCATGTGACTACCTTTCACTTGTGGTGCTCGTCAAACTCACTGAAAGATGACTTTGTCCAATTTTTCCTTTTTCAACTCACTCTTATAGGGGGTGTTGCGAAGTAGTATATTGAGCTCGATGGATCGAGGCACTCTTACTTTAATGACTTGGTGATGATTTTCTTAAACCATTTCCAGTTACCTGTAAGATACGATGCCAACACCAAATTGTTGGCCAACTTTGAGCAAACCAAGGCCGATCATATCTTTGATTATATCTAAAAATGGCGGCGAAGAAAGAGCTTGATTAAGGTCAAGGTCCCTCCTTTCTTTCTTGAGTGGTTCTTGAAGTCTTTGGTGCCTTGCGTATCCAAGGATGTAGCGAATTCCAGGGTGTTTTCAGAAGAGGAGGCTATTATGAGAGCCCAACATCTTGAACTAATCTACTCTCAATATGGCATGCTTTACGAGATATTTCCATATGCACCATGGTATACTCTCGATAAGGCCAAGAAAAAGTATGGGCTCCATGCTGACAACATTGTGGGATCAACACAAAGAAGTTCCACTGATCTGTTGTCAAATCAGTTGCAACAATTGTCGATACAATAGAATGTGGTCAACCAGACTTTGAGTTCGACTGTTCCTCCTAGCTAGACGTCAGATGTACATAATGTGTAGGCGACGAATCCCAGGGCCAACCAACAGACCCAGGGAAAGAATAAACAACAAAATAAGAAGGGTAAAGGGGATAAAAAGGCTACCAAAAATTCTAGTGGGGGTAAAACGAAGAAGAAGTTGAAGTATCCGTGTAATATTTGCATGAAAGACCACTCGAATCACCTGTGCCCTTGGCTTGTAGTAGCCCATAATATATTAGTGCAACAACAACTTTCTGTTTTGATGAACCCTTTTCCACAAGGGAAAAATATGGCTCAGGATTCTACATACACAAGCGTGATAGGGGGCAGTCAGGGAGCCCCCATGCCTACCAATAACAACTCAGCCGCAAACATTTACATGATGAACGTCGATGCTCATTTATTGACCAGGACTTGTGACTACGGAATGCCAAAATCTTTCGAGAAGGACAAGGAAGCCACTAACTCACAGCCCTAAAGGTGTGTTTAAGAAGGCTTCCCATAATCTAAATGCGAGGGCTACTCATAACTACTCCATTGTGGAGTATCTGGCATAGACCCCTTGCGTGATGTCTGCTCTGGAAGTCCTCCAGAGTTTCCCCTCATAGAGAAAAGCTATGTTGTCCGCCTTGGGAGTGGCAGAGACTAGTAACCCAGGAGCAATCATTTTCGATCCAACCAACTTAAAACCTTGTCTTCCTCACCATGTTTCCTTTCAGATAATAATGTCTTATACCATGAAATATTTTACGTGGAATATTTTCCGTACAGTGGTTGATGAGGGTGCCTCAACTTGCATGATGTCATTGGCATGTTGGAAGGCTATTGGCTAGCCTGAGTTGTCTCCGTCGCCTACGTTGCTTACGAATTTTAACGATCGGTCGTTTAAACCAAATGGAATAATTCCTTCCTTTCTCATGTAGTTAGGGGGTAAACATGTGTGTGTCGAAGTTGAAGTGGTTGATTCACCTCTCGACTACAATATTTTTTTGGGAAGAAGTTGGACTTATGCAATACATGCGGTGGTTGCTACAATTTTTTGAGTCTTGTGCTTTCCGCATGAGGGTCAGATTGTGACCATCGACCAGTTATCCTTCTCTCGTCCTAACCATTCATCGGGGGCTTCCACGGTCCCAATGATTGATAACCCGTAGCTTGGCACTTTCAACCTAGGTGTCGGTTTGTTTCCATTGTTGATGGAAACCTTTGATTACCTGCTTCCTGCTAGCAATGTAAAGCTTATATCTACTATTCCCAACCAACCGAAGGCTACAATTTTGCAAGTGTCATCTTTTAGAATGAGCTATTTTATGACCCATGGAATTTACCTTCCTCATTGGATTTGATGGAAGGGATAGGGAATCATGGCATGGCCATTCCCTTATCCGCGATTGAGGTTTCATATAGCATTGTCCAAAAAACTTCGACCAACCAAGATCTGACTCCCTCACAGGGGTTAGATCCAGTTCTCGAGCCTATTTAGGCTGCAAAATCTCTTTCCAATCAAGATCCTTTAGACTTGGTATTTCCCTATGACGAGGGAATTCTCGAGGAATTGAATGGTCATGGTAGACCTTGGGATGATCTACATCATAGATCTTATTTTCTTCCTGATATTAGGAGAGTGGAGGTAGGAGAGTTTGTTTTGACCGTGAATGGAGATAGTCCTTGTGCTATCAATCCTCTGGCTACGCATGGATTTTATGCCCAGGGTAACATGGAAATAATTTATACAATGATTCCAATCGATATATCCAAACCCCTGGCGTCATGGAGAATGTTTTTTTCAGAGTGGATTGGTCCCTTGAAGAGATTCGAACCTACACCGCATTGTTCAAATAGTTCCACAAAATTTTTGTTTGGAATTATGAGGAAATGCCAGGAATCGACCCATGAATTGTCGAACATGAAATCACGACTTATCCTGATGCCAAGCCAGTTCAACAGAAGCTTCGTCCGCTCAATCCTCGAAAAGCAGAATCAATCAAGGAAAAAGTAGAAAAACCGCTCAAAGACGATTTTATCTACCCCATACAATTGACGGAATGGGTGTCAAATCCGATTCTGGTCAACAAGAAACAAGGAGCGATTCACATTTGTATGGAATTCCATGATTTGAATAAGGATTTCCCGAAATAAAATTTCCCGACTCTGTTTATCAATCAAATTGTCGATGAATGTGCAGGCTGCAAAGTCGTTTTGTTCATGGATGATTTTTCGGGATACAATCAGATTCAAATCAAACCCGAGGATCAACATAAAATCAATTTTATTTGTCCTTGGGGTACCTTCGCACATCGTAAGATGCCTTTTGTCCTGATGAATGTTAGAGCCACCTTTCAGAGGTCCATGTCATTTGATTTTCACGACCACAAACACATAATTGAGGCGTATCTAGATGATCTAACATCACAGTCTTACAAGAGATCAGATCATCCTGCCCATCTACGACTAATATTTGAGTGATGTCACTACTATCAGATTCACTTGAATCCTAACAAGTGTAGTTCCTGCGTGATGTCAGGTCATCTTTTGGGTTTCATTGTATCGACAACAGGGATCCTGGTCAATCTTCTCAAGGTTGAGGCGATAGTTCAATTGCCTCCCCCGCACATGATACCTCAGCTTCAAAGCTTACAGGGGAAAGCAAATTTTCTTCAGCGTTTTGTCGCTAATTACGTAGAGATCACTAAAGGGTTCATGTGTATTTTGGAAAAAGGGGTCCCATTCTTTTGGGGATAATATTCTCAACACTCCTTTGAAGAGTTGAAATGTGCCCTGACATATTCCCCTCTGCTCTAGTCTCCTGATTATAACAAATATTTTTCGTTGTATTTGGTTGATGTAGAGTTGACCATCGACATGGTGTTGGTTCATGAAGATGATATGCTCAAAGAGCATGTTATATATTACCTTAGCTGTGACCTGGTTGGACTAGAACTCAACAACTCTCATGTTGAGAAAATTGCTTTGGAAACTGTCCATGCTGTCCAACGATTCTGTCACTACATTCTGCTTCGCAAGACCACCATCATTGCCATCATCAACCATTTCCAATATGTGTTAACACGATGGGTCATTGGCATAAATATCTGTAGATGGATAGTAATCCTTTAGGAGTTTGACTTGGACTTTGTTTCTATGAAATCCAAAAATTCATTGGTCTTTTCTGAAATCATTTCGGAACTGCTGGTCGAGTCTAGTGATATCACGCCTGAAGAGTCACCTATTAATGGATATATTTTTCTAATTGCATATTTAGACCCCTGGTATGGAGATATACTTGTGTATTTCTAGACTTTGAAGTGCCCCACTTCTTCTTCTTGCGATGAGTGTCGATGAATTCGACGTCAGGCATGCAACTATCTTATACTCGATGACACGATGTATTTCCGAGGCATAGATTGCATTCTTCGACGATGTATTACCCATGAAGAATCATAGCTCATTTTGAATGACTGTCAAATTGGAGCATGTGGCAGTCATTTGTCTAGGTTATAAACATCCCCAAATATTCTACGTGCAGGTTACTTCTGGCCCTCATTAATCAAGGATTGTGTAGAGGCAGTCAAGAAGTACCACCTGTGCTAGATATTCTGTCGGAATATGCAGACACATCCTACTCCTATGTTTCCTGTCATTGTTGTTGGTCCTTTTACCAAGTGGGGGATTAATTTTACTACATTTCACTCGACTTCAGCTAGGGGGCATCGCTACATCATCGTAGCAGTAGACTACTTCACGAAGTGGGTCGAAGCTATGCCTACGTTTAACAATGATGGAGAAACCTTAACGCTTTTCATCTTTAATCAGATGGTAGTAAGGTTTGGTATCCCAAAGGAGATTGTCACTTACCATGGAAGTCATTTCTAGAACAAAATGATGGTTGAATTAATGTAACATCTTGGGTTCAAACATGAACATTCATCACCCTACTACCCACAAGCGAATGGTTAGGTTGAAGCTGTGAATAAGTCTCTCAAGAATGTTCTTCAATGAATGATCAATTCTGCCAAGTTGAATTGGAATTTGATGTTGTCTTCAGCGTTGTGGACCTATCCAACGTTTGTGAAGACTTCCACCAGAGTTTAACCTTTTCAACTCGTATACAGGTTGGGAGCACTCTTGCCTATTGAATGTCATATTCCTTCTTTAAATTTAGCAGTGCAATTACTTCCAGACACTTCACCTCTTGAGGAAAGCCTTCTATATCTCGAGTAGTTGTTACGAGGGAAAAACTCTCTATGGTCAAGGGTAAACCACAACATACATGTATGACTGCAGAAATCAACTCAATTCCATTGTATGCTATATAAACTAATGTGCAAGATAAGAAAGAGGTCTACCTCGATCCAACGTTCGATGATGTTCCACCATTGATAACTTCGACCCAAAGCTTTGTACCTGCAATAAGTTCTCAACAAACAAGCATAGAAAGTATATAGCGATAATGTAAAGGGGTTAACACATCAGATAGAATAATCCATTAATAAACATTACAAACATGCCCATGGATAATAATCATATATTTGCATGATACCAATAGGACGGGAAAGGAGTATTTCTATTAATAATTGATCAACAAAAGTGTCAACGTTACAGACTTTCGTGTCGGCATGGTTCAAAACCAAGGAACCAAGTTCCTTCCAACTGGGTCTCCACCACTTCAATCCTCCACCAAAGGCAAGCTCGAAAGAGAGAGACAATGAGGTTCTATCAACAATAGGGAAAGAGCTTGGGGGTTGAACACTATGTTCAGACTTGAGGGACAAAGGGATGTAGACTCAATATGAAGTAATTTCTCCAGAGTAACTTTGCTCTCAAAGTTGAATGCTTTGTCCTCTTTTCCATAGCTCGAAATTGTGCTCTTATAGCCTTCACAATGCAACTGAAGGGATGAGTTGGAACATTTCCAGTATATGGAAGGCCAAAGATCAGAGATCTCTTGTCGTGACATGGAAACCCAACTCCATTTTTGTATTTTCTGGCACAAATCCTGATGTACACGGGTTGTAGTGGAGCAGCGTGCGTATATGCTTGTTGTATAGATGATAGGGCGTGTATATGTGGAAAAATGTTTATTTTTATCTCTAGATTTGTCAAAAAGGGATGATAAATATGCATAGGGAAATGGAAAAAGGCCCTTTGTGAAACATAGCAATGGTGAGGCAAATATTGCTATAACAAATGCTACCTAATGTGTGAGATCAGAGGAGTATCTATCATTATAAATAACCCAGGAGTGGAGTGGTAGAGAACCAGCTGGATGAACTCGATTGCTCATTACATTATGTACTGAATTTGCATACATGGCTTCCAAGAATACAATGCAGATCCATGCGGAAAATATACCAAATAAGTGTATGTGGCCATGAATAGGCAGATACAATTTCCGTTATATGCCAAAAGATGTCATAGTCATGAACATGGCCTAGTGAAACCAGTCTCAAAATCAATCTGAAGATATATGTATACCATGGAGTACAATCTGATCTCCCATGATCACTACAGTCAAACATGTGTTGGTCCAATGAAAGGGAAGCAACAACTTAGGAAAGTTGCGGCCACATAGAGATGTCTTCAAGTCTTCTACACTATCTGCCAAGGGTGCAAGTCTACATCATGTGAATAAAGGAGTTGAGTTCAAACATAATGAGACATCATTTGATTACCGGTCTTTGAGGTATACCATTAACAAACATGAGACAACCTACCAATAATGAAAGTAGGTATCAAGGCACCGAGTACATTCCTACAAGTGTGAATAAAGGAGTCGGTGCCAAACACTTGAGAAATCCATTGATTAGGAGACATTGATGTATTCCCATCTATCAATGGCAAGAGAGCCTGCCACTAATGACTGCAAGCCTCAAGGTACTCATAAAACTGTAGGTCCCGTATCCAAAATAAATGAGCTGAAGTCGATGGAAAGAGACCCATTGAAAGGAGAGCATTAAGGCATCTCTCATTAGCCAACACGAGGAACAAAGCAGGAGCTTCATGATTTGGTGGATATCAGATGAAGAACATGTTCACAAACCAATGACCCTGTGCGTCTTTCACGTGTAAAAAATGCAAGTGGTATACGAAAAAGACCCTATGAATAGCAACCACTGATGAAAAATGATGACAAAGGTGAGGATACCACCAATAGGGATAATGGCATCCAAGACATTGCATGAATCCCAAAGTGAGAATAGATGTCTTTCCATCGAACACAAGGGAAACCACCCAATCAGCGGCCAATGATGAAATGTCGATTGTTGGGTTCAAGGTGACCTACCGATGATATAAGTAGGGCCAGAGTGCATGATAAGACCATAGTATCATGTGATTCTGAGACAAACTGAGGGTATGGTCGACATGCAAAGTCAAGATTTCTGAGGAGTGGCCAACACAGGTTGATAGACTTCATTTGAACAAGAGCATGAGACATATGGTGGACTTCAACAACAGATACTTAAGGATGTGATTATTAGATGCAGGAGTCATCAATAACATTCTCTATAGGTACTGGAAGAGTAACCAGTTGGTAGAGAAAACTCTGTGACGAGATAAACTTCCTAAGGCCATGCTAAACCCAAAATTATGATGACACAAGGACTCAATAATTTTGTGCTCTTTTCAAAGGCGAAATGAATGTTGCCAATTATAATATAGTACTCCCTTCCTACCCGTATTTTTTTTTTTCATAACAAATGAATTCTATGATACATAGGAGGAAACGAGTGTTGCAAGTAAGAAAAACTAGTTCCAACAATGGAACATACCTATGCTTAATGCAAGGAAATGCATGTGGGAGATGGACACTTGGGGTGATGTTCCCTCCAGGGTATAGGGTGTCAAATTGCAAAGGATATAAACAAGGCTCTGCTTGGTTGAGGATGCAAAAACTGCTTAGGCAACTGTTTATAACGCAAAGCGAGAACCGATTAAAGGCTCAATATTGCAAGTGAGGGCATGAGATGGAATCACAACTTAACACCAAAAAATGTCCTTTTTTATGTCTATTATTCTATTTGGTGTGAAAAAGGGGTAAAGTTGTGCCAAATAGACGTCTTTTAAAATCCAATTTAAGAGTGTAAAAAAGACAAGTTCACTCAACGATCTTTTCTATTTTTGGTAACGAGTCGGAAAAGAGCTTAACTAAGACTCACGACCTTTCAAGTCCAATTTAACGAGTGTGAATCATTTTTTGAATGAGTCAAAAAAGATCTTAACTTAGACTCGTTAGGAATATTCTAGGCGGCAAGCCACGGGGGAGGCCAAGGCTCCCATGCAGACCTTTTGTGGAAAGTCAGTATATCATAGATAGCTGACAAAATCTTGGGAAAACCCAAAGTTCTCCAAGTCGAGGAGGACAAAGTGATAATGGAGGTTATCATCTCTGTGTTATATCGGATAATGTCTCTTCCTGGAAAAGAGGCGGAGGCATTGGATACCCCACAAGATCATCACAATCAAAGGGAACCTCATCAAGGCTTAGAGGGAGATAACTCGTGAAGAGTAAAACTCTCTCTTGTTTAGAATATGAAGTATTATAAATTCTAAGGACATGGAATAGAAGTTATAGAACCATAACCAGAAGAGCAGGATCGACCAAAAATTGCATTGGCGCGACTGCTTCCTTAGACCTGTCACTCTCCAAGAGAAGAGTGGGTTCGATCGAATATTGCATAGATACAACCACTTCCTCAACCGTTGGTTGAATAAGATGCAAGACGACAAGGTAAAGAGGTGCATCACCCCAAAAAACAAGAGTGTTGTCGGTCGAAGATTGCATCAACACGACCGTTGGTTGAACAATATGCGAGACAACAAGGTTAAGAGATGCATCACCCACAAACATAGGAGAGGTGTTGGTCGAAGATTACATCGACATGTCTACAGGTTGAACGAAATGTGAGACAAAAAGGTCAAAGGACACATAAACCCATAAAGGAAAAGGGGTGTCATCTGAATATTGCATCAGCATGATTGTTGTATCAACCAAAGAAGGAACAGAGTGTTGTGATACCATAGATGCCTCAAAACCTGAAGGGACCTTAGGTAAGACCCATGCTTCTAGTATCCTAGCAGTAACATGACACAAATGAGTAATATGACTTCCTTCACAAATCTTGCAAAGGAATCTAGGCTTACATATGAGACGTCTAGGCTTCTCAATCATATGAATGCCCCCAACATGACTTGCAGTGGTTGGTGACTTTCTCCCAGCATGACTTGCAGAGGCTAGTAGAAAATCTCGAACATTACTAGAAAAGGTTGGTGATGGATCCCCAACATGACTAGCAGAGGTTGGTGATGGATGTGCAGTGTGACTAGCAGTGACCAGACATGTGCCCCCGGCATGAATTGCAGGGACTGGTTGCAGGTCTTCAACATGACTCACAGATATTGTCGATCAATCTCCAACATTACTAGTAGAGGTTGGTGATATAATGCCAGTATGACACGAAGTGGATGGACTTGTGCCCCTGGCATGACTTTCAGTGGTTGGTTGCAAGTATTCAACATGACTCGCAGAGGTTGTCGACCAATCTACAACATGGCTAGCAGAGGTTGGTGATACAATGCTAGTATGACACGCAGTGACTAGACTTATGCCCCCAACATGACTTACATCGGCTGGTTGTAGGTCGTCAACATGACTCGTAGAAGTTTTTGACCAATCTCCAACATGACTAACAGAGGTTGGTGATATAATTCCAGTATGACACACAGTGACTGCACTTATGCCCCCAACATGACTTGCAATGGATGGTTGCAGGTCTTCAACATGACTTGTAGAGGTTGTTGACCAATCTCCAACATGGCTAGCAGAGGTTGGTGATATAATGCCAGTATGACACGCAGTGACTGGACTTGTGGTAGTGGTGAATTGCAACATTTGAGACTAAGGTCCAAGGAAAGATTGGTTTTGAGGAATTGCAGGCTAGGAAGGATCCTGGTTAACACCCTGTCCCTGCCCGATAGGATAGTATCCTCCTCCATACTGATACATAAAGGGTTGTAAGGGAATCGACACTGAGGAAGCCTCTTGCAAATAGAAAGAGACATGACAAGGGTTACTCATGTGAAGATATATGTTGCCCCCAGACGAAGGAACTTCATGAGGGGGGTTTTCGATACTATAAAAATAATTCCCCCTAGATGAAACACCAGAGGGCAGACAGAGGTCCTCCATTTGAAAAGTGTTCGTAGGAACCGACATAGCGGAAGAAGGATAAGTGGACGGAGTGTAACAGGTAGAATGATTCCTTAATTGGGCACTTACTTCTCACATAGTGGATTCATAGGAAGGAAGATTCCAACCTCCTACCATAAGAGGTGTTTGAAGGATATGATTCCCACCAAACAGAGAGGGATAAGAAGGAGGCATCATGCCCCCATACCCAAAACTTGTATTCACATAAGGAGGTGAGATAGAGGATGGCAAGTGCGGTGACATATCATACATACCATGAGAAAAATGATTAGAGACCCAAGGTGTTGACTAAGTATTATAATTCTGCATACCATAATGTGAAGTGGAAGGATCCATCCCCATGAAATGAGTGGACACCATGGGGGGGTAGTAGTAAATGAGGGAGAAAAAGGAACTCCACTATCCATGATAAAGAGAACTCAGTATAAACTCTTAAGGCCAACTAGTAATCAAAGAGCATACCAAAAATTCAAACGACTAATATGCATGCAAACGGGCTAAAGTGGTTGAGTGGCCTCCCTCTCTAAAGAAGGTATATCTCATCCAAGAGGGACCCGAGACTCCCTGATAAAGTTTGGAGGTAACATAATCAGTTATAGGGTCCCTTGTGGGCTTAACAACCAGTCGGTTAGATCCCCCCGGAGAGGTAATCCTCCATAAAGGTTGTGTGTTGTCCGACCCCTATCTGACCCATGGTATAGGCAGAGTAACCCCTGCAAGTAACCTATGTGATACCTAATTCAAGCAACTAATAAACCACTGTATAATCGATGCACCGTATGGGTAGGGTAGAAAAGCCCGAAACATTGAAAGCCCTACCTCTCATAGAGGTATGGGTACTACCAAGATCCCCAAATACGAATAAATCCACATAAATATCTCTGACACTAGGTGAGTATCTAGGGGTTATCCCTTCAACTAATTTCGCATGACCTCGTGATTAACTCTGGTGTGAGCAGAGCCCCCTGATCTTACCAATTATACAATGGACTTCTCAACTCCCCTTAGATACATATGTTGATTTAATTTCCTTGGAGAAGTTCACTCACAAAATCCTATTCCAAGGCACTAAATCCTAGACTAGTTTGTGTACCCTAAAAATAAAATCGTGACTAATCAATTTTAGTTTAAAGCATAAATTTTATTGGCCGTGATTACTCAAAAATGTATGGAAGAGAAACTCATGATTTTATGACTCTGCAAGAAGATAAATATGAATATAATGCAAAGTCTATCTTTAACTTTTCAATGAATGATATACTAATAAAAACAATGCAATTTTCAATTTCAACTCTGCAATTCAGAAGTAAAATGCAATCTTTCACTAAATGCACTAAGCTAATAATAAAGGTTTAAAGACAAAAATTCTAACTAATGCAAAATGCCTATTTTTTTTGTATTTTCAATATATTAAAGAGAAAATGCAAGGACTGAAAAGCAACCTGATACATAAATTCTACTATGTATAAACGAAATGACTTCAAGTAGAATATCAAGCAACCAAGCAAACAACCCAGGGTTCAAGGACAAACCAAAAATGAAAAACAATGAGAAAGACTATGCCCAAAAATTCAACTCCCAACAGGTTTCCTGTCATCCCAGAGAAACTCAACAGGCACTACAGAGACCTAAGAAGGCTCAACAATCATCAAATCCCACCCAACAGTCACTAAACCAAGAAAACAAGCAAGGGAAAGTGGTATACACGATTGTTCAGGGAAACATGGTGTATACACACATCTAGCAGTGAGACAACATGCGTGTGTATGCGACTGTCAAGGAAATAGGGCACGTACAGGCTTGAAAACAAGGCCAGGCAAGGGTAAAAAGGTTGAAAACTCAGACCTAGAGTGAATAGAATCTGTCAAGTAGTGATACGACAAGAAACAAAAAGGAAAAAGAGAAATGCAAGAAGAAAAAGTACTCCAACCCTTAGAAGGAAGATCTCTCCCCAGTGGAGTCACCAAGTCTAATACGAGGGAAAAAATATCTATGGTCAAGGGTAAACTACAATAGATAGGTATGACTGCATAAATCAACTCAATTCCATTGTATGCTAACTAATGTGCAAGATAAGAAATAGGTCTACCTCAATCCAACGTTCAATGATGTTCCACCGTTGAACACTTCAACCCAAATCTTTGTACCTACAATAAGTTCTCAATGAACAAGCAAAGCAAGTATATAGTGATAATGTAAAGGGGTTAGCACATCATATAGCATAATCCATTAATAAACATTACAAACATGCCCATGGATAATAATCATATATTTGCATGATACCAATAGGACAGGAAAGGAGTATTTATATTAATAATTGATCAATAGAAGTGTCAACATTACAAACTTCCATGTCGGCACGGTTTGAAACCAAGGAACCAAGTTCCTTCCGATTGGGTCTCCACCACTTCAATCCTCCACCAAAGGCAAGCTTGAAAGTGAGAGACAATGTGATTCTCTCAACAATTGGGAAAGTGCTTGGGGGATGAAAACTATGTTCAGACTTGAGGGACAAAGGGATGCAGACTCAATATGAATTAATTTCTCTAGAGTAACTTTGCTCTCAAAGTTGAATGCTTTCTCCTCTTTTCCATAGGTCAAAATTATGCTCTTATATCCTTCACAATGCAACTAAAGGGCCGAGACAGAACATTTCCAGTATATGGAAGGCCAAGGATCAGAGATCTCTTTTCGTGACATGGAAACCCGACTCCATTTTTTTATTTTCTGGCACAAATCCCAATGTACACAGGATGTAGTGGAGCATCCCGCGTATACGCTTGCTGTATAGCTGATAAGGCGTGTATATGTGGAAAACTGTTTATTTTTAGCTCTGTATTTTTCAAAAAGGGATGATAAGTCTGCATAGGGAAATGGAAAAAGGCCCTCTATGCAAGATAACAATGGTGAGGCAAATCTTTCTATAAGAGTAGCTCGATGAGAAACATTGTGATGCAGCCTTAGCCAATGAGGCTCATAAGAAATGAGTCAAGTGTCAATATGATCAGTCCATTCGTCCTAGGATTTTCTTCGAAGGAAATCTTGTTCTGGTATATGATCAAGACAAAGATCCCCTAGGGGCAAGCAATTTCAAACCCATGTTGTTTAGACCGTTCATTGTGAAGGAGGTCTTAGATAAGGGAGCTTACCATCTGGTTGATTTTGAGGAAAATTCTTTGGCGAAGCCTATAAACGAGCTCTACCTTAAGAAGTACTACTCTTAGGTTGGTCACCTGGGTGGATTCATGTAAATATGTATAGTCTCTTATACATTTTTTTCTTTTTTGTTTTGTGGACGTGTAGTTATTTATGTCTTATTTTTCACTCTGGCAGATGTCAAGTGAATCAAAGGTTTATTTTGGGTTCGTGGACGGTGCTAGCCGACACACTCAGAGGCTTGCTTCTGGAGCTTGGGTGATTTTCACACCTGGAGGCCAATTGATATCTTATAGAGGTATTTATCTAGGAGACGCTACAAACAATGTTTCCGATTACAACATAGTGATATAATTTCTTCGTGATGCTCTGTCACATGGAATTTATTGCCTTCGGGTCTACCTAGATGCTTAGCTGGTTTACCGTGTTTATGATCCCACTCTGCACCGACGATTCCTTAGGGTATGTCTCTTAGAACGATATTTCGATTACATTATGTATATCCATGTTCCTAGGATATTTAATCATCTAACAAATACTCTAGCTAATCAAGTTTTAGATTGACATGTTGCTCACATATAAAAATAAAAGCACACACATACACATGTAAATACATTTGTAAAAAAATGTCATCCATAAGACAAGAAATATGTATATATATATATATATATGTATGTCCCAAAAATAGTGTTATGAGTACATAGGTGGGCATGAGAGCCTCAAAGATTCATTAGTCTACATTGTTGGGATTATGCCCTCAAAAAATACACATAGTACAAAAGGTGCCCTCGACACATCAATGGTCTAGTACTATCTAAGGACGAGGCCTATTGGCCCTTATATAATGTACAACGATGTTCGTAGGATGCCAGAACAACTAGACCCAATTCCGAGGAACCCCTACTACATGTGGCTGCATAGCTGGGGGGAGATCCTCGATCTCAGCCATAGGAATGACACGAGTGAGCACAACGAGGTTGCGTTCTACTCGTCGCAAAACTATGTTAGCCTCTCCGGTTGGAGGTCCTCCCACAACTTTTGTTCCTCTTTCCGTTGTTGGTCCTGCCTTAGGTCGAGGATGACGCTGAGTCCTATCGAAGTCTGTTGGTCGAACATGCCCCACATATGTACATAATAGATTCATACGTTAGTTCTTTATACACACATAAAAAAGGATATATATAAAAATTAAAAATTTAATAAACTTTAAAATATATGTTACCTATCTCGCCACGCTCCTCGCTGGGAGGCACATGCATGTATGGGTCTCTGGTGAAGTTGATCCCTGCATAGGGGTAATCCTCGATCATCGAGATCTGACGTGCCCACTAGTCAAAAAATGTGTCATCGAAGGCCTCTATAGTCCTCCCTCCACCCTGTTTAGGAAACAAAGCTGCCACCTGTTCACTGCTGGGAAGGAGGATACATGCCCTCGTACCATCTCTCTGAGAATGAGACTTGACACTCTCTCAAAGAATAAGGAGCACAAGATAGTACCAAACACAAAGTTCTTGTTGGTACGCCACCGACACTATGTAATATGTTTCTTCATGCATACAAGCATGGTGGTACTCCAGTAAAATATGGTTTCCTCCAAGCACTGAATGACACAATGCATATGTGTGTGGGAGGCCTGATGAAGTGTTGCGGATCTAGGAATCCACCTGATCAAAAGTAAGATCATGTGTAAGGAGAGGCTGGTGATGTTGTGGATTGGCACTTGAGAACCTACCTTCTCAGTGCCAGCCTCACAGTACATCCTGATGTAGTCCTCGATGTTGAACGAACCTAGAGGAAAAGTCATCAAGTTGACTGTTTCCCCTCGTCTTGAGAGGCCAATCAGAAAGTAGATGTCCTCCGTGGTTGAGTTCAATGATTGAACCTCTAGCATGAATTCCTTGGCATCGATATGCCAATACGCCACAAGAGCATTGAGCAACCTTTGTTGTGCCCTCATAAATGGACACTGGAAGAACTTCCATAACCCACACTGTTTTAGTGCAATGATGGCCACATGGTCCTCCTCAACCAAGACATTGAGCTCCTCTCTCTCTCTCTCTCTCTCTCTCTCTCTCTCTCTCTCTCTCTCTAGTGAACATACATCATGTTACATGACAAAAATAGAGAGGAGTTAGTTTTTTTTTTCTTTTCAAGGTAAAAGAGAGTGTACGCGGGATTCTTTTTACATAGTCGCGTATGTATGTGGGTTGTTTGGTATTTTGCCTGAGTACATACACGGGTTGGCCTTGGACAACACATGTACATGCATGGCCACCCTTTTTACAAGAGCGCACCCCTCCAAACAAGAAATTAAACAATAAAGGAAGAATTAAAATGCAAGCATGGGTGTTTTGTACTTACTTGGTCCAAAAATAAAGTCATTTTGTCCACTGAAGCTCCCATAATCCACTCTTTTAACAAAGGGGTTTTTGGACCTTTTGGTTGATTTTCAAATTGCAATGGTAAAAATGTGTTGTTCACCTCTATTTATAGAATTTTTTGGCTCTTTTTTCCCGTTTTTGGTCCCCTTTGTCTTTTTTCCTGGATTAGTGGTTACTCAAATTCACTTCTGAATTTTCTATTGATCATTCGGATACTCTTTTCCTTTTGGTTTGGTGATTTTTTGGGATTGGTCACATTTTTTGACATCCTTTGGTAAAAGTCATTTTTTCAACTTTTTGCATGTAAATTAGGATTTCATTCCCACTTTCTGCATCTCGTTGTCTTTTCTTCTTTTCCATAGGATCGACCCCATTGAAGTGTAACATGGAACCTTCATTGCTACTTTAAAAGTGTCGTAATTAAGTGGCAGATCCTACCTTTACATGGATTCCCTAGGTATATACTTTGCTGCATTTTTTGTGTCCATGTTGTCAGTTATGACTATAGGCTTGGGAGTCCTTGTTAGTCTTGTCATGATTACATAATGAAGTCTCATTCTTTTGTTCATCATCATCCTAGGCCTTACCCTCGGGACTCCCTAATGAGCATGCTTTGTTGTCTTTCAATCTTGCTTTGAAATTCAAAGGAAACATCCAATAAGAATATATTTATTCTTTTCGATCTTGTCTAGATTACTTGAGAAAAGTAGCCCCCTAGAGTCTTCTTTAAGCCCTTTTCAGAATCTCTAAAAATGAAAATATTGTCAAGCGATCTTGTTTCCCTTCATGCTCACTAAACTAAAATTTGAAGGCACATCTGTCCGACGGTAGTTTACACCTTTTTCGGTTCTAATGGATAATTTTATGAATAAAGGTATGTTCTAGGAACTTTGGTCCACTAGAAGAGTATTATCAGGCGTAAGTTTAACCCTTTTTCGGGCATGAGGGACTAAATCTTCGAAAAAGGAACATTCTCCTTGGTTTTGGTTTATCACCTTTTTTGGGCCTAAGGGACTAAATCTTCAAAAAATGAACTTTCTCCTTGGTTTTGGTTTATCACCTTTTTCAGGCCTTGGAGATTACTTACGAAAAAGGAACCCCCCCGGAGTCCATAGTTAAGCTCTTTTCAGACTCCCTAAAATTGAAAATATTTCCAAGTGATCTTGTTCCTTCACATTCATTAAATTGGCCCAGAAGAACATCTACTGGCATGAGTTTAACCCCTTTTTCCAACTAGTAGATTATAGCAGAAAAAGGTACGCCTCGGGAGATTTGTCTCGCCATGAGAGTTTTCCTCAATTACTTTTATACTTTTTCGGGCTAAGGAGACTAAACTCAGAAAAAGGCTGTGAGTCCATAGTTAAGCTCTTTTTAGACTCCTTAAAATTGAAAATATTTCCAAGTGATATTGTCTTTGTCATACTCGTTAAAATGGTTTTGAACATACATATTTTCGGTGCAAGTTTAACCCTTTTTCGAACCGACTAGACTAACTCTGAAAAAGGTACTCCCTAGAGTCTTCTTTTGCATTTTTTCAGACTCTCTAAACGTGAAAAAAAACTATCAATCTTACCTTCTCTAGGATCGTAAAATTACATAGAAGCGGTCTCACCGTGTCATGCTTAATCACATTGCGGGTCTCATATTTTCCTCTTTGGCCTAATGCCGACTCCATGTTTCTCTCAACTGAACCTTTAAAGCATTCCTTTTACGCAAGATTTGCAGTACTTCTTGCCTCTGTGACCTGACACCTTGACCCATGGAGGAATTTCCCCTGAGTGTCCTTATCTTTCACATGCATCCTTTCCCTGAGCATTAGTATGTTCCATGCGCTTGGAACCAGCTGGCTTGTCGTGACACTCGTTCCTAATTTGTAACATAGTATTCTTTTATTTTTTTTCAAGCTCTTTAAAAATTGAAAAAGAAAAAGAAATTAAATATTCCAAAAAGAGGGGATGGGAAACATACATTCTTTTTTTGGAAACAAAGATAGTCGCCCTTGGACAAAGCATATCCTTCTATTTGTTCGTCAAGCATTGGGATCTATTATGACCTTAGGAAGTTGTTCTCCCTACATAGAGTTGTGTCCTCCTCGATTTACTCTTCCAATCATATGGAGAGTTTTCATTACCTCCTGCATCACAAAGTTATGTCAATGTCATGCTGCCCAAGTCTGATCATATTTCATGCTTTTGTCCAAGGGAAGTTTTACCCAATCTGAGTCATCCTTTCTGCAGTTTCTCTCTTGACTTTCATGAGTCGACCATCTCGAGAGTCCAATAAAGTTCATAATCGAAATCGACGAAGTTATCTTCCTGATCATCGAGATCCTCTAGTATTTTCCCGACGGATTGTCGAAGACCTCAAGGTAGTGAGTCTTACACTCCCATTGTACTCCTACCTGAGTTTTGAAGATATTGATGTTGTTTCTCAAGCTATGAAGATTTCTTTTCCAGCCACAGGCATCACTAGCTTCTTGAAGATACATACTGTACTGGTATATCTTCGACTGATTTTGAGATGTAGATCTGCTGTGTATTTCTCGCAGCTACACTTTATATAGTTATATGAAATGGATCTACAGTGTATTTTATTGGAAGCCATGATTTAGTTTATCCCAAGCATGGGTATTCCTGGCTCGGAGAGACAATTATTGTTTTGCATATGACACCTCCCGGACTTCGGTCCCGGAATCACTTGATTTTGTGCATTGGTGAAGATGTTGTAATGTATTTCAGCCATCAGTTGCTCTTATGAACTCATACATTAGGGGGCATCTATTATATCCATAAAATTCCCTACTCATGCATACATGCATTGGCCCTCTTACTATTACACCTCAAAATTACTCACTTTTATAATGTCACAAGTGTCGTCATTACAAGTATTGTAAGTGTCGCATCTTGTCCGCAAGTGTCTCATATTAACTACAAGTGTTGCAAGTGTCACAAATAGTATAATACCATCTTGCCTATGTCGTCCCTCTAACGACATCACAAAGACACTTAAGACACCCCAAAGACTAGTTTTGAAGAAGAGAATTCACTTGACAGGAAGTGAAAACCTTTTGCCACTGAAAGAACTACTAAAAAATGAATTTTGGAGAGGAGCTCTCCCATACCCACTGTCAGGGAGTGTTGGCATTCCCTGAGCCTCTTTGGGGGAGTGTTTGAGCACTCTGTGCACCATTTTGGGGGAGCGCTACCCTTTTTTTAGCAAATTTTGGGTTCATTTTGGCAAATTGGGGAAGAATCCCTCAACTCTTGAAGGTAGTTGGATTCGAATAGATGGTCAAGGAATGATATTAGGAAATATCCTCAACTGAAGGAGAGGAATCCTCAACTTATCCCAAAGATATCTCAAGTGGTTGAGCCTCTCCAAGGTTATATAAGGAGGCCTTCTCATGGTGAAAGGTACATGGAAAAGATTGGAGATGTGAAACTTATGATCTCATGAGTGAGATGTCTTCAAAGAAATCAGTGGAGATTACTTGATCAAAGGGGTTAGACAAGGAGAACTAGAAGAAGCTGCTACACCTTCATTCAAAGGATTGTAAGTACTTTTACTTGTTCTCATTAATAATCAATGTTTGGCCTGTTTCTTTGAAACTTGTGCTTGTTCCATATGAGTTTGTATGTAGTAGATGGATCTATGATTGAGATAATATTATTAGAGTAGGAAGTCCATTGTATCTTTGTTTTTCCTATAGGATCTATCAGGGAGCTCAGGATCGAAGCTCAACCAGGACTTTTAAAGGACAAACGTCGATAATAAGGTACATATATTTCTCCTTCTCTTTCATTCATTAGCTTGATTAGATCTAAAAGTATGTCAGTGTCCATGTTAATCACTTTTCTATCTTGGCCTTAGGAGTCTAGAGACCAAGAGGGAATCCACTTGTCCACAGGGGGATTCACCTACAACAAAAAATGGTGACTCCACTGGGGAGGAGCTATGATTTTTTTTTCCATTCCCAGATCTTATTTTGGCCCTTTTCCCACTGATTTGATCTTCTCCACATTGTATTTTTTATTCTTAGACTTGTTTGATTGCCTCTATATGTCATAAAGATCACCCTGATTGACTGAATTTCCTTGGTTTTCTGAGTTTCTAAGCATTTTTTTGAGCTTTTGTAATAGATCACTCCCCTTCCCTTGATAGTAGAGTGCCAACACTCCCTGGTGGCCTTACCAAGAGTGCTGGAATTCTCTGGTGCCCCTTACACCAAAGCGCTACCCCATTTTTGTGAGAAATTCTCCAAATTTTTCATCTCCTGAAGCTATTTATTAGTTTTGGCATTTGTTCAAGGCCTCATACTCTCAGTCCATCTTGGTATTAGCTTTCAAACAACTTATTTCTGAGAATTCATCCTCCTTTGTTTGGGATTTTGACATTTTCTTTCCTTGCTTTGAAGCCACTCTTTGTCTTTGCTGACCTAAAGTTAACTTGTTGTTTTCTTCTCCTTTATCTGACTGAGTGAAAATTTTTGTGAGGAAATCCAAAGGTATGTGAATCTTTTAATTTGATCTTTGAGGAAATTTTCCATCATTTCTCTTTTGTTTGAATTTTTTTTGGTTCTTGTTTGCAAATTTGGTCATTTTTGTCCTTGTTTATTCACAACGAGAGTGTACTTTTTGTTTTTTGTGAGGTTTGCTTCTCATTGTTTAATCCCGAAGTCTGATTGACATTTAGAAGTTTTACATTTGATTATCATTCACATATAAACAAAATGACATATTTTAGTGATTGGTTTGGATATTAAAAGGCATTTCTGAATTTTTTAGCATTACATTGGATTTGAGTGAGAAACAAATTGATTGAGGACATTGCATATTAATGTGTGATAGTGAAAACAACTTTGTCTCTTTCCATTAAATAGCCATTCATAGAAAGAAATGATTTTTTATCATCTTCTTGTGCATTTTTGGGAATTGAGTCATCATACCATCAGTTTCATTGTCATACACCCTTTGAGTAAAGAACAACCATAAAATCGACGCTTATTAAAATTTATCTAGAAATTTTTTGTTTTTAGGATCTTCCACCAACATTAGACTAGGATTAGCACTTTGGATTAGGCTGTGAGTACAACTCTCCAAATTTTTCAAAACGAACATTAACATCCTGAGATAGGGAGAGTCAAATCCAATTGTCATATAGGCTTTCTGGGATCCCCCTCTTACACAGGGGTTACGCATGGGGTCACATTCGGGTGAGTTACAAAGATTATCCCTGTGTGGTTCAACTGTTTGTAGTGGTCAGATCGTATATTGGGGGTCACTTGAAGGTATACCCACGATTATGTGTGGGAGCCTCTCGATTTGATTTCGGACTTATTATCCTACCCATATGTTCGGATTAGACTGTCGACTGTACCTGCCCAGGGGCTGACCGCGAGTTGGTGTCCTTAGTTGTCATAATCCTTAGGTACTTACACGAGGTGACAATGAAGGGAAGTTTCATTGTACCTGGGAAAGACATTGGTCAAACTCACTCGGGCTCCTTGGAGGGTAAATCCACAATTACTGCATGGAAGCTTGTGCCAAGGTGAAAGTTCGTTAAGTAGATCGCCATTGTAACTGTTCCACCATATCCTAGCCCCTTTCTTGAATTGATCATGTGATGTTGGATTTCATCACCAACTAGTACGATCATCGAAATAAGTCTTGTTTGCTTGGTTTTGATTCCCAGATTTTTTTAGCGTATGTTGTTTCTTTTTGTTAGTTGGCCCTAAATTTTCAGCATGTACTGTTATTCTCCAAAATTGAGCCTATAGATGATAAAGGTCTTCATTGATCATGTAGGATGCAATGGATTCCTCCAGAAGGTTACCAACCCTTACCTCCTAACCCTCCAGAAGAAAACTACCATGGAGAGGTAGAAAATCAATCTGACACTGGGAGTGTTGTTGCTCCTCCGTTAGACAATTTAGAAGGCGCTTTGGTTACGATTGAGAATCCAACTCCTCACACTACATCTGTGTCGGTAACCCCTCTCGAACCACTTTTTCTTCATTTATAATCCCTTGGGAACGTCATAGACGAAGAGGTCCCACAGTTACCTGAGAGAGATTTTACGGAAACATATATGGGATCCACAGAACCAACCTTTGGTGATGAGTATAGGACTCATGTTTGTCCTACCACTACAGTAGATATAAATCCCACACATGCTTCTTCTGTATGGAGGACTTCATCAGGACGCGATCTCTATGAGAATTTTGAATCCTTTCAACAACCCTTTAATCCTCATGACCCTCCTATTGAAACTGGGCCATCTGGTCAAATGATGAATCACCCCATCGATCATGTCATTAAACCTACTATTGCGTCAACACAAGTCTATCCTAATGATGGACTCATCACCTTACTCATTCCCAAGGAACTTCGATCCCTACCCCCGCTTTTACAAAGTTTCACTCTACAACTCCACATGTTCCGCACGATCCTGCTGGGACATCTTTTCACGTGAGAATGCAGAACCTTGCCAGCCAAATACAACCGATTGGAGGGAAACCACCATCTAGCGGACCTATCCCTCCTGGAAGACCACCATACTATGGAGGGCCTACCCCTCCTGGGGTACAACCCCATTTTCATGTTCTTCCTAGAGGGAAACCTCCCTTTTCCAGTCATACCCCGATCGTTAATCAACCCCTAGAAGGGGGAAACCTCTGTCTGCTGGAAACCCTTCACAATCCTAGGGAGTATCTTTCAGAGGCACATTTACCCAACCCCATGTTGGGGGGCACTAATATCATAACCCACAAGGAGGAGTATCAAATCCTGTTGCTTCCGGACCATCTTATGTACAACCTTATCCGGGCGGCATCCCAAACACCACCTGGAGTCCTCAAGGACAAAAACCTTATCCTCCCCATGGGTCTAATGTGTATCCACCTTGGGATCTACTCCTTACCCTCCTCAAGGGCACAATGTTCATCCTCTTTCTGGACAAGAAAATCACCCGGCTTATAATTCTCAGAACCCATCGGGTTATGCAAATGTTTCTCAACCATCATTGAATCATGTTTATCCTCATCAGCAACAACCATATGTAGGAGGACCTACCGGTTACAACTATCCACCTATCCTAGTTTATGGTCCTATTGGTGTTCCTATGCCACACTAATATCATCCTCAAATTAATTGACAACTACCTTTCCTTGCGACTCTGGATCTCCTAGACTTGTCTCGGTTAACTAATGATCCTATTTTTCATTCACTGGTTTGGCCAGTTATTCCAGCAAAACTTCCTTCCAATATTCTGAAATTTGAAGGAAAATCTGGAGAAGATCCAAATAACCATGTGATGACTTTCCATTTGTGGTGTTCATCAAACTCCCTCATGGATGATTCTATATGTTTGCATCTTTTCCAGTGAACAATTATAGGCTCCATAGAAAAGTGGTATATTGAACTACCACGTGCTTCTTTTCATGATTTCAACTCCCTTTCCATGTCTTTCCTCACGCACTTTCAACTACCTATTTGCTACAAGACGGGTACTGAACTCTTGACCTCCCTTCGTCAAACTGACTTCATGCATATCTCTGACCATATTCATGACTGGAGACGATGACGAAGGATAATCAAGGTAATCATTCCCGACATATTATTGGTGGAATGGTTTACTAAATCACTTTTACCCCCGATCGCTCGTGATGTCGCTATGGGAAGAAACCATTTCCCGGGCTCAATACTTGGATTTGGTTTATTCACAATCTGGTACTTTGTATGATTTGCTTCTGAATGCTTCTCGAGCTAATACCAATCCATCCAAGCCGTCATCATCATCTCATGCGGACAGTGTTATCGGTTCCGTCAAAACTCATTCTACTTCCCAATCAACCACACTCTCCTCTCCCTCCCCTCAAACTTAGATCTCTGAGGTGAATGTAGTTCAATCTTCCCTTTCACAACAATCCGGAGGTAAGAAGAAGACAAAAAATAAATCAAAAAATACTAATAACAATGAACAACCAAAAAATCAAGCTCAAACACCTGCTACCGAAAATCAACCACAACGAAAACTGAAATGCCCGTGTATCATTTGTGGTGACGATCACTACACTCGAGACTGTCCACATCACAATGAAGTGGCCAAACTTTTCCAGGGAAATTCACAACCTGTTGTGATTACTAAACCTTTTCCACAACAACAATCCATGGTAGCTCAAACCCCCTCTCCTGGGAAGTTCTAGCCATCCTCATGATGAGGCCTCGATGAGTGCACATATTTATATGTTTAATGGGATTAATTTGACCACTCTCTCTAAGACATACAACACACTAGGTAACCCTGACAAAGGAAAAGTCACTAACGGTACCAGTACTTTACCGGATCCATCATCGTCCTTCATTAGTCCTCCATTGGTTAATCCTCTGTCTAGACCACTTCAGATTGAGAAACCTACGTTCGACTCTATCTTACACCCTCCTAAGAGCACTATCTATAAATCTACCTTTAAGTCTAGTTCATGTGCTGCCCAGAACTAAAACATTGTTGAAGATTTGGTTCAAGCACCGTGTGCTATGTCTGCGTTAGAAGTTCTACATCACTGCCCCAGTCAACGTAAAATGCTCTTGGCCACTATTGGCACTGTTGATCCTTAGTTGTCCAACCATATCATGTTTAACCTGGACAATTATACGTCTCGACTCTCCCACCAACTTGCTTTCCAAGTTGATGTTGTTGTTCACAATCAACAAATCCACTTAACTATTCTGGATGAGGGAGCCTCAACTTGTGTCATGTATTTAGCATGCTGGAAAGGTTTAAAATCAACTGCACTTAACAAATATCCAACGATGTTATGCACCTTCGATGGGCGAGGTTTTCATCCCCATGGGATTTTACAGTCCCTGGCCATCCAATTGGGTGGAAAAACTGTCACTGTTGATGTCGAGGTGGTCGATGCTCCCCTTGAATACAACTTGTTACTTGGAAGAAGTTGGTTTTATGCTATGACTGTCGTTGCCTCATTGGTCTTTCGATGTGTACAATTTCCTCATCAGGGAAAAATTGTCACTGTTGATCAGTTGGATTTCTGCACGACTGATACTCGCGCTCCCGCTACCAACAACATTCCTTTCTTGGGAGACCACAAGATCACGTATGAATGCGTTGGTGTTGGCTTGTTGAAATATTCTAGCCTTATGGGTACCTTCCCTACACCACTTCCACTGATGACACATCATATTGCCACAGTCGATATGATTTCGACCGTGACTTATCAATCTTTGGAATCATCTGACCCTTGGATTGTACCTAGTCCATTGGAATTCGATTCACTAGGTGACATCATTCCACTTAGTCCAGCCAAAACATCATACGTTTCTATCCAATATGCTTCTCCGTCATCGGATGAACAACATATATTGGCACCCAACAGTTACTCGATGCCATCACAGTTAAGTTCCTTGTTGTCTACGATTGACTACATTTCCCCAATTTTTCCCTCAGATGAATCTATTATGGAAATATTGAGCATTGACGAGCTACCTCAGGATGATAACCATCATCGATCCTCTTTTCTTACTCCTCATGAAGAAATTTGGGAAGATATACACTCTATCTCCCCTCTTGATGTTTATTTTCCATTGTCTCCCATGCCTTCAACTTTCGATGATTTGGATCTAGTAGTTGACATGGTGATCTCTTCGGTAGGGATATTGGAGCCTCATCTCCTTACCCCTGTTGTGACCCTCGACATGTGTTCCTTCTAGAGTGATTTTCTTCCATCCAGTGAAGATCTCTTGGAATCCATGACCAAGTTTTGTCCCTTGATGTGGTGTCCTTCCAGAGCATTATTCTCTTGGAAGCCATGATCAAGAAGATTCCACGAGCATAGTTTTTATTCTCTGTAGAAAGCTCGTTAAAAAATGAAACAGAGACCACAGGCATAGTTTTTCTTCTTTGTAGCAAGCTCGTTAAAAAATGAAATAGAGAACACGAGCATAGTTTTTCTTCTATGTAGCAAGCTTGTTAAAAAATGAAACAGAGACCACGAGCATAATTTTCTCTTCTCTGTGGCAATCTTGTTAAAAATTGAAACAGAGGTCACGAGCATAGTTTCTCTTCTCTATAGCAAGCTCATTAAAAAATGAAATAGAGGTAACGAGCATAGTTTCTCTTCTCTGTAGCAATCTCGTTAAAAAATGAAACAGAGGTAACGAACATAGTTTCTCTTCTCTATAGCAAGCTCGTTAAAAAATGAAACAAAGGTCACGAGTATAGTTTCTCTTCTCTGTAGCAAGCTCGTTAAAAAATGAAATAGAATATTTGAGCATAGTTTTTCCTCTCTATAGCAAGCTCGTTACAAAATGAAACAACAATCTAGGGATTGAACCCAGAGCCCTGAGCATAGTTCTTTTCCTGTGTCAAGCTCATTAAAAAATGAAATAGTCACCTCTCTTAAACCTTCATTTCATCCACTCTTATCCTTTTTCTCAATCTAGTAGAGAAATTGGTGACAACCTCAAAGTCGTTGAATGAATTGAAGCTTGGAGGGAATGTCTCCAGCCTTTGATGATCATTCTGGAGTTAAGCCACTAGATTTCAAGCTGGGGGCATACCGAGCTTAGTCTTTGTTCTTTCTCGTGCTCGTAAATCCATGAGAATGCAACCATGTAAACTTTTATCTCTTTTTCAGACTTGCATGGATAAATGAAAAAGGAACCCCCTGGAGTCATATTTGATCTCTTTTCAGACTCTCTAAACATGAAAATATTGCCGAGTGATCTTGCTTCCTTTCCCACTCATTAAAAGGTTTGAAAGGGCATCTTTCGAGTGACAATTTATCTCTTTTTCAGCCTCGTAAGACTAACATTACGAAAAAGGACAACATTGGAGTCGTCTTTGAGTTTTTTTCAGACTCTCTAAATATGAAAAACCACCGAGTTTACCTTCTCTAGACTCGTTAAACAATCATACATTGAAGGGCTCATATGAGACCGAAACCTTACTTCTTCCAGTTCGTTAAACAAAGGAAGAGGGACTTACCGAAGGTGAGTCATATCGAGCATGTGTTACCCTCCTTGATCTTGTTAAATTAAAAAGAGGTACTCGTCTATCTAGATGGGGGAAAAATTGAAGGAAGCAAGCCAAGCAGTTTTTGAGAACACTACTAGTAACTCTTACGGTCACCCTTGAACACGACACTTTGTATTTTCATGAATTTTAATCCACTGAACCTTTGCATTGAGCCAATCCTATGAGTTTCTTTTACTCCTTTGGGTCACTTGACTAAAGTCACAACATCCATTGCATCATCAACTTTTGGTCCATGTGAAGTTTCTGCTGTTGTGCCTCAGTGTTCAAGGGAAGTATCTACCTCGAGAGTCAGCCATAAAAAATATCATGTTTCAATACCCATGTTAGTCCATGTTCATTTGATCTACCAATTACATCTCTGTTTCAGTTTCGTGTCATTGATGGGGGATACATCAAGGCCCTCCTTCGACGAGTCTATTCTTGTCGACTTCAGCACATTATCCAGGAACTAGACTTAGAAATCAGTTAGTACCTTGGGATCTGCATGCCTCAATGGTAGGCCTCCTTGCATCCGACAGTGGGTTTACATCATTGACCTCTGATTGGATGATTCCATGGATGTTCGACTTCAACTCATTCATTCACATTCGTTGGAATGTACTAGAGTACCTTGGGAATCATTGACATCAATGGTGATCTCCCTTGCGCTTGTTAACGGTTTACCTCATTGACTGATAATCAAGTGGTTTCTGCCATGTTCAACATCAAGACATCTGTTCACATGGTTAGATTCGTACTACATCGGGATTGGTAAGAAGACCCTGGGTTGAGTTTTCACTCTTATGTATACTTTGCCCAGGTTGTGAAGGAGTTCTTTTGAACTATGACACATATACTATTACATAGATCCACTTTGTATTAGTCATGGCTATGTCTTGTCGTCTTGTAGATCCACTGTGTATTATTTGTGACTACGATCAGTTCAAGTCATAGGAAAATAGATCCACATTGTATCTACAGTGGCTATACCATTTTGTCAATATAATTATGGATCCGCAGTGTATTTTATGGCCGCCATGCCTAAAAAGTCTTTATCACTCAAGAATAGGTATGCCTGCCTTGGGTTTTGAAACATGTCATAATATTTGTTTGATGGTTGTGTGTATCTTTTTCCAGTTTCTCTGCATCCATACCCTTGCTAAAAAATGTCTACAAAGTACTTCAGTCATCATCCTCTTCTAACTTCATACTTTGGGGGGCAATCTGTTACACCTCAAAATTACTCACTTTGATAGTGTCATAAGTGTCATCATTACAAGTGTTGTAAGTGTCGCATATTGTGCGCAAGTGTTGCATCTTAACTACAATTTTTGAAAGTGTCAAAAACAATACACTGCCATCTTTCCTATGTCGTTCCTGTAATGACATTACAACGACACTTAAGACACCCCAATGACTAGTTTTGAAGAAGAGAAGTCACTTGACAGGAAGTGAAAACCTTTTGCCACTGAAAGAACTACTAAAAAATGAATTTTGGAGAGGATCACTCCCCTACCACTGTCAGGGAGTGATGGTGCTCCCTAAGCGTCTTTGGGGGAGTGTTTGAGTGCCCTGTGCACCCTTTTGGGGGAGAGCTACCCTTTTTTTATCAAATTTTGGGTTTGTTGAGGCAAATCAACGAAGAATCCCTCAACCCCTGAAGTTAGTTGGATTCAAATAGATGGCCAGGCATGATCTTAGGGAATATTCTCAACTGAAGGAGAGGAATCCTCAACTTATCCCAACTATCTCTCAAGTGGTTGAGCCTCTCCAAGGTTATATAAGGAGGCCTTCTCATGGTGAAAGGTACATGGAAAAGATTGGAGATGTGAAACTTATGATCTCATGAGTGAGATGTCATCAAAGAAATTAGTGGAGATTACTTGAGCAAATGGGTTGGAAAAGGAGAGATGGAAGAAGCTGTTGCACCTTCATTCAAAGGATTGTAAGTACTTTTACTTGTTCTCATTAATAATCAATGCTTGGCCTGTTTCTTTCAAACTTGTGCTTGTTCCATATGAGTTTGTTTGTAGTAGATGGATCTACGATTGAGATAATATTAGTAGAGTAGGAAGTCCATTGTATCTTTTTTTTCCCTACATGATCTATCAGGGAGCTCATGATTGAAGCTTAGCCAATACTTTGTAAGGACAAATGTCGATAATAAGGTACATATCTTCTCCTTCTCTTTCATTCATTAGCTTGATTAGATCTAAAATGATGTCTGTGTCCATGTTAATCACTTTTCTGTCTTGGCCTTAGGATTCTATATACTAAGAGGGAATCCACTTGTCCATAGGGGGATTCACCTACAACACTTACTTGCATAATTTTCCAAATCACTGTTGAGGAGATTTACTTAAAAAACCAATTTTTAGAGCATGTACGCGCCCTGTGACACTAATACCCATGTACACATGCTTGCTTCATGCTATAAAACCCACTTACATACTCTTGTTTCATACTAAACAACCCGCGTATACCTCCAAAAGTTGCAAAAATTAAAAATTTGTAAGGAATTCGGTGGAATTTATGGGCTATTGGAGGTTTCCCAACCAATTCACCTGCTATATCCCTTCTCCCAACCGAATAGCCATCCTTTTTTCATAAAAAATGAGGTGTTGGGGTCTCATTTCACAACCAAGCATTAGAACAGTGAAACTTTGCCCAATTTCACTTCCCTTCCTTGCCCAAGCATTTGCAACCTTTTGTGAGTTTCTGCCTCAACATTCCCTCTTCATCCCCTTTTCTTCCATTCAATCCATTCCCTTTCCTTGAGGTGATTAGTAGATTGTGAGAAGAGGCTTATTGAAGGTGCACTAGGAGCATTGTAAAGAGGATCCCATGCTAGGTTCGCGGAATGGTGGCCGAAAAGGATTGTAAATTTCATTCTTTGTTTGATGAATAAAATAATCTCTTTTCCCTGTCCCAAATGATGATGTTTTGTGTATTTTCTTTGATTTATACATAACATTTGATATCTAACCCTAATCTATGAATATAAATAACATGCTTGTAGCCTTTTTTGCCTAGTCCTGGATGCAGGCCAACTTTGGGAGGAGACTTGGAGTCTTTGGAACTACATAGCTTGAGGAGACCATCACTAGATGTTGGATAAAAGGTACAATTACCGATATTCTCTTCTATTTCTTTCAGTTCATTTATTTTTGCATGTTTGGGTAGAGTAGAAACTATATTGACTTTTAGACAGTCATTCTCTCTATCTATATCCTAAACCCTGGTATAGTTATAGGGGAATATTCCCGCTAGCACCTAAAGAGCCATCTTGTTAGCAATACAATGTGGTAGCAAATGAGGTGCCTTGATGGCTCCAAAAATTCCAATGTATGTCCATCTCTCTATGACATACTAATCACCAATCTCACTAGTCACCTACATATATTTTTCTATCATACATTAGGTAGGTTCATAGATGATCAACTTATACATGGGAGATGTTGGAGCCGCATTCTTCTAAATAAGTGAGATATTATTTTTAAGCCTAGAAAGCTAGTTTTGGGAGTTCGCTTATTTCGTGACATTTCCCACTGTCCTTAGTATCCTGACACACGAAGTGGCGATAACGGTTTTAAAGTTTACCCAGGTTAGTGTCAGGAGTAAATCACTTTAAACCTTAGTTAAGCACTGTCGGGATTTCGTGACTCAGCGATTGCTCTCCCAAAAAGAAATACCTTCGTAGCTCCGAGTTGCGAAGTCGCGATATTCATTAATTAAGTGTGGATTAATTAAGAGCTTAAGTCAGATCATGAATAATTAACTAAATCGCATCATCGGGATTTCGAGTTTTGGGGGCTCAAAGGCTAGGAGTGAAATCTTCCAATATGGCGAACGCCAAAAAGGGGGGATTAAAGACTAAAACACACTTAATTAAAGGAGATAAAATGGATTAGTTGATGCATTAAGCAACCTTTAACACGCACCTTCTATGGAGTAAGTTTCAAATGTTTTTGCGTTTGTTCGTGTTAGACTCGTCAAACATTTATGGCATTTATTTGAACTGCGGCGAGGTGACAGATAGTAGGATCTTGTTTTTACTTCTAAATATTTCTATTAAGTGATTTGACCTTTCTGTTTGCAAGGACACTAGGGGTTTAAATGACCAAGATAGAGAGTTTTTCCTTCATTATTTCAGTTCTCATTTCTATTTGTGTGCAGATCCATTTTACCAGGTTAACTGATGTTCATGATTTTCAAATCTTTTCGACAGGTGGTCTAGTTGTAGGTTTCACTATCATGGATCCATGAAAAATGCCCAAGTCAGCTACCGAGAGTTCAGGTTAGGGTTCAGACATTTTTTCCGATACCTCACTCCAAAGTATTAATTCTATCAAGACATGGTCATCCAACTTCCTGCAATCCGAGTCGATAAATTGTTCTGATGATTCTAGCGACAATGCAAAGGATGATTTATCAACCAAATACAAAATCGTCGCTGAAGAAGAGATGCACAAAATAGCGGTGAGGCCCCAGCTTCTTCCCTATTATGATATGATCAGGTGGGCGCTGGACCATGTGGACATCTCGACCAGGATGATTATCAGTGAACATAAGGTGACGATTGGTACCTTCAGGCCAGAACATTTGCGGGCAATGTATAAAATGTCACCCAGATTGAACCTTACTCACAATGCCGAATTCCTAGAAGGTTTCAAGAAGAAGGAGTGCGAGCAGTATGCAAAAAGTTTGTCTGATCTGATCAAAGATTGGGTCTCACACCCCGTGAAATTCAGGGTTGACACCATCAGGATCTATTCATTCTCTTCCTTGGAGCCACAATTCAAGTACATAGCGATGATGACCTACAGGTTGTATGGGAAGGAAGGCACTACCCAATTGTTCCTCCCATGGGTGCCACTCATTCATACAGTCGCTGAGGGTTTCTCCTTTGATTGGGCCAAACTGTTGTCTGACAGTATGACCAGTCGAATTACTAAATATCGAGCACAGAGGGTGAGTAAGAAAGCAACTTCGTTCTTCATGTCTGCCTACATCATGGATGCCATCTGCTTCATGACACCCTTCCCACTAATGAACTGGAGTTGGGCTCCATCTAATACAGAGCCTATCCATGTCTACCACTTGAAGCTTTGGGAGGATAAGGCAAAATAATTCATCTACGAGATATTAAATTGGGTAATGGTGCCATTGCATGTTGCCATCTTTGTCCAACCACCTCCCAGGATGTCATATAGTTTCGCGATCAACCTGAGCAGCATGGTAGATTGGTATCTAGAGGCATAATTTTCATATATCAAGGTTTTTGGCACCTCTGTCCCTCCATATGATCTCCCTCTATTCTTGCTATATAAGTTATTGTGTCGTGAGATCGCTAGATAGACTGTGCTCGGCGGAATAAGAAAAGAGCTCAAAGGAGTATAAAAAAGGGTATGGTCACCCTTCCCTATTCATATTGGTGCATATTCCTTGTTAGATTTTGGCCATGCCAAAGCCGAGGCTACAACTTTAGAAGAAATGAAGGTGGTGTATATTGAGTTGAAGAAGCACGACCCTAGTAAGGTTGTGAGCAATCATCTCGTGAGTTGCAGCCTGAAGATATATGAACACGAGGATTACCCTCATGATCAAATATTTCGGGGCACGAGGTCCTTCTCTGAAGTCCTAAGTCAGATTCAATCTCTGCCACCCAGAGATATGTCTGAATTTTTGAAATTCTAGGAGCACCGACGGAGTTGTCTCCCCCAGATTTTACAGGGTGAAGCCCCAAAGCTTCCAGTTGCAAAGAAGATAGAAGCCAAAGGTGAAAAGGACTCAAGTCCTAGTGGGGAGAAGAACCAAGGGAAAACAGGGGAGGCTGGAACCTCAGAGAAAGGAACCAAAGTCCCCCACAACCAGGAAGGAAACCTTGAAAAGGGTATGCTAGGCAAGCAGGCCCAAGGCCAAGCAGTGATACCCTTGCAGGGATTGAGCAACTCACTGTCGCTCACGTCAAACAAGCCAGTCACAGAGGTCACCCCGAAACAACCATCTAAGGAAATCAACAGTTCGATTGCTATTATCACACCCTTACAGTTCACAAAGGGGAATCTTGATGTGGGGTGGATTTTCAATGAAGAACTGACACCCATTTCTATAGAGGAGCTGCCTTCTGACGAATTTTTCTTTGAAAAAAAAAGAAAGGCCATGGTGAGGCAAGAATTATATCAAAAAGAGGGTGTAATGGCTAAAAAATTTAAAATCATGACAGATGGGAAGGCCGTGAAAGAGGAAGAATTCATAGAGGAGATAGTCGGGACACTAGGGGCTTATGCTACAACCAATCAGTACTTAGTTGGGACTTTGAAGGCCCAGTTGAAATGAAAGAAAGAGCCTACTGATCAATAAATTGGAAGCTAAAGTGGCTACTGCTGAAGAGAATGTCAGGGACGAGGTGAGCAAGAGCCTTTAGGAAGACTGAATAGTCGACCTGCGTGAGATCGAGAAGCTAAGGTCCGACCTCGAGCAGGTGCGCCAATCGATGCAAATTAGCCAAACACAGGTAAGCTAGCAGGGGCAACAAATTATAGAGTTGCAATCAAAATTGGATGTGGCCGAGAACCAGGTTGTAGACTTAAAAGTGTTAAGACCTAGGCCGCCGAAATCCGACATAAGTTATTAACGACTCAACAAAACCTGCTTGTAAAAGTAGGAACCATTCAAAACCATTTCTAGATGATAGATCAAGTATTAGAAAATATTTCTTTGAGAGAAAGAGAAGCCGGGGAAGAACGGGTCACTTTCCAAGATGTTGTTATAGCTACGAAGAAGATAGATATGGCCGACAACTCCAAATTATCCATCACAGAACAAACTAGAGGAAATATCCTGTTGAAGGTCTGGGAGAAGAATATATCAGAAAGCAAAGGGAGAGTTAATGAAGTGAAGAGTTCTTGTGAGGAAACATTCTCTTTGATAAGTAAAAGTTTGCTAGACCTTGATAAGGAAAGTAGTTCTGGGATGCTGGGAAAAATCAATATGGCTAAACATCTGTTGGACATCAAAGAAAACATGGAGAAGGAGCAAGTGGAGATATCCCAGATAAGTGAGGTCGATATGGCCCAAGTGGAAAAATGGCTAGTACAACCAATTTTACAATTATGCTCCATCATCACAGAGGACCGACAAGTAGGAAAACGTTTGCCACAACTGGCGAAGAGTTGTTACACCTTTGAAGCAAGAAACCAAGTAGAGCCTTCTAGGTTGATAGCCCAGTTGGTGGAGAGGTGCGTCTTTTGCATCGAGAAGGCAAAGGGATAGGTTTCTGGTGCTAAATAATGACAGATGTCAACCTGTTCTATTTCTAGAGCCCAAAGGGTAGGGAAAGGAAGGTGCTCCTCCCTTACTAGGGAAGGCAAAGAGGAGGAGATGAAACACTCCAATTTTCCATTTGTAACTGACAATTTTCCAGAACGATCGGAATTATAGAGGTTCATAAGTTTGTTTAAATAGAAGAAATATTGTAATAGAAAGGGATTTTGGCCATGAGTAGATTGTAATAGAGAAAGTTCTCTTAAGACATGATTAATACAAAGAGAATGGAAGACTCCATATTTCGTCAAGATTGAGTTATGTGTTTTTCCTCTCTATTTCATGCTTCATGTCATTTTTACATATATGTCTTTGATGAATGTTTTAGCTACAATTTAGTATAACTTCTACTATGGTGATCAGGTTCTAGGTATCTAGTTATTTACATTTTTTCCTCTGTATCGACTACTAGCGAGTACAAGACGTGTGAATTATTTAGATCTCTACATTATATGATTTCATCAAGGTATTCCTGTCTTTTCTTCTTCCGCCATAGTGTGGGATTCCTTTGAAATTGATGCCCCACATTGTTGACATCTCTATGTTTTCGCACTCAGTTTCAGTATTTTAAAATCAGTTACGGAAAACGACCTTCGTTTTCGTTAAACCCTTCGATTGGCTCCACTGAATTTTCCCTGTATAATCTAAAGTTGAGATAAGCACTTTAAAGAATCCACCTTATTTTAAAGCTCTATTCTCCCCATGACTGTACCCGTCATAAGACAAACAAACATAAAACCTGGTCTATTGAATCAAACCAACATCGCTTTAAATCTTTTCCATACCATACTCAAGACTGCCACGACCCAGATAGAGCTCGAACATTCATGGGCCGCCATCGAGTGGGATATCATCATTCAAGAATATTTGGAATCTAGACAAAGACAACTCAGAGATTGGCCATAGCTTCATCCCCCCAAGTTGTTTCTTCCCTTTCCTTTTCTTTCACTCTTTTTAGATGCTTAGACTCTACATTTTATAGCCTTAAGTGTAGACTCAGGAACAACATCTTTCTGGCGCTGTTGCTAGGGATGGAGAATCGTAGTCACTTTCCCCTGAGAAAACGACATTTCCGAGTTTCATTTTTTGATAGTCACCAAAGAGAGAACACCTTGTTAAGGCTAAACCTTCACCATTCACTTGGCGAATCCACTCTTAAGTAAGTTGGCATCCTTTCGGAAGAACACCAGACAAAACCCAGATGCCAAACAGACAGTGCTAGTTTTTGACCCTGAAAAAATACTAAGCCCAAGAGGTCTTTTTAAACAAAATGTGGTTACATATCAACCCAATTCCAATCAGTTTAAATATAATACCTCTTTCGAACCTTCATACTCGTGAGAACTTCCTCTCAGGAAAATATCGGACAGTGCCGTCAAAACTGAGATCTCTCCAACTACCTCTTACGTTACGAAGGGCGACACGCCTGCCTCAAAGCTCATCCCTATCGATATCCCATCGAATCTCAATATAAACCCCTCCGTCACTCAAGGCCTGGAAGAAGTTTCCATGTACACGGATTCGACACTGGTGGGTTCTCCCATTTACATATCATGCAAGTCGGAGGAGTCGAGTCCACGTATACCTTCTTCTCCTTTTTCATCTTTCACCTCCTCTGGTAAAATGTTTCGTGATTTCTCCCTTTTCCACCTCGAGGAAGCTAGAGAGTCTCTTTACATCTTCTCCAAACCTATTTATAACACACCAATTTCCTCTCCTAGGTTATCCATGGACGCCGCCAAAGGAGGAGCAGGGGGAATAGGAGGTCAAGGCCAACAACCACCTCCCAGGGTTTTCACCAAAGTAGTCGCTAGATACGACCCCTTGGTCCTTCCCATACCTCTCCATGATTTACCTGAAAACTATATGGAAAACTTACCCAAGTTCATAGGAGAAGGGGATCTAAATGCAGCGAGCATATTAATTTTTTTGATCAATTTGTTGATATTCTAGGTCTCGAGCATGAGGACATGTATTCCCGATTGTTTGTCCAAACCTTCGAAGGACAGGTAAGAACTTGGTTTCATATCTTGCCCCCAGGTTCAATCATATCCTACGATGCGCTAGAAGACCTCTTTCTCAAACAATGGGGTGAAATAAAGGATTATTTATACTATTTGACTGAGTTCGGGTCTTTAAATAAAAAGGGATCTGAAACTGTTATGGAATTTATCCAAAGGTTTAACAAGTTGTATAATAAGATCCTTGTTGAAGTTAAACCATCTCAACCTGCTGCCAAAGTAACTTTCGCAGGTGATTTTGAACCCGATTTCACTCTACTATTAAGAGAAAGGAGAGGGGCCGACCTAACTCGAATGCAGGATGACGCGGTGGAAATTGAGTCAAACATGATGGCTTCGGGTAAATTAAAAATGAAAATTGAGATGGGAAACAGGGAAACTAGGTGCCTCAGAGAAAAAGTAGGTCCCTCTGGATCTGGAAGATCCTCAGATGGTAGAATGGATGACATGGCTAGGATAATAAAAGAACTATCAAACAAAATCTTGAGAATGGAGCTAGATCAATCCAAAGATGATCAATTCATTAAGAGAGAATTCAGGAGAAATCCCAATCCTTAGTTTCAACCAAGACAAATTAAAAATGAAGACCAAAAGATCCAAGAACCTCTGAAAAATGAAAATTTTATAGGGGGAAATGATATGAAAGAGTTCGAAGACTTGGAAGAAGACGTAAACAACTTAGGCGACGACTGTGTACAACCTCACTTGACCAAAGAAGATTATGAGAAGTCCCTAAACATGGAACAATCATCGGTCGAAGACAAAAATGACGTTGATGATTTCGCTTATCAAGGAATGGTCGACACCATAATGGCCGAACTCTAGCACAAGTACAATCTATGGCCCAGAAACAAACCTGTGTCGACTACGCAACCCAAGAAATTTTTTCCTAGGGGTGAAATATACGAGCTCATGCAGAAAGAGATCGAGATGAAAAATAACATAGGGCTAGATTCGTAGAATACCAACGTAAAAGGGGTCAAAGCCCAAGAAAGAAAAAAAAAGGCAGCTGAAACGCGGACACCCGAAACTAGAAACATTGAAATTAAAATAGTGCTACTAAATAAAATGGATAGAAAGGAGTCCGAGGTTTCAACCAAGGAAACGGATAAAACTGCGAGATTTTTCTGCCCAGAAAGTGAGATAAAAAAGATAAAGATACCCATACCTTTGGTTGAGTTGGTGAAGAATCTTGTGTACTGAAAACAAATAACCAAGATGATAAATTTTTCAGATCTGGAGAGACAGTCCAACGTAATAAATATGGAAGATGACAAGCCTAATATCACTTTTGGTCCACATTTTGAAGGTGCCAAAGATACCGTCACCCCTTTCTATATTACCCTGAAGGTGCAAAATCAGTTGTTGCATAATTGCATGTTGGACTCTGGGACCTCTCATAACGTAATGCCCAAATATATTATGGATAGACTAGGCCTCAAAATCACTAGACCCTATGGAGATCTTTACTCGTTCGATTCAAGGAGAGTTAAGTGCATGGGCATGATCAAATATTTAGTAGTCACCCTTGCCCAGATTCCGGTGAAAAATGTCCTAATGGACGTAGTTGTCACCAATATACCCCTGAAGTATGGTTTACTATTATCTAGATCTTGGGGAGCCAAGCTCGAGGGATCCCTTCAGCTGGATATGACCTATGCCATAGTCCCTGTTTTTGGTGGATAGTTCACACAGTTATACATGGAAACAAGGTTGGCATATACGATAAGTGATCCACAGAATCCTAACAATTACCCTATTTACATCGTCGATCAAGACCTGGGAAATTGTGTTCTGTCCTTCGACAATACTGAAGATAATTGTACAGAAGAAAGTGACATCGATGAAATCAAAACCAAAAAAACAACTAAAAATGTGTACAACACTGGAATTTGGAAAATGTTCTTTGATGGTGCTTCGTCATGGGAAGGGGAAGGTGCGGGAGTGCTTTTAGTAGCACCTAAAAATGAATTTGTCATTCCCTTCTCTTACAAGCTACAATGGGACATAGACTACACAAACAACGTTTGCGAATATGAATCTCTAGTCCTGGGTCTGGAAGCTACTAATAAGTTGAACATAAGGAACTTAGAGGTCTATGGAGATGCTGAACTAATTGTGAAGAAGGTAAATCGGCAATATCAGACCAAGCACCCAAGACTGAGGTCTTACAAAAATTGCGCCTGGGATCTAATGGAAAATTTATTTTCATCAGTAAAGGTTCATTTCATCCCATGAGATGAAAACCAACAAGTCGATTCACTGGCCAAAGCGGCTTCGACTTTTGTACCCCCTACTGCTTTCAAATTAAAGTACCACATAGAGGTAAGGCATAGACCATCCATACCAAACAACATACAACACTGGCAGGTCTTCGAGGATGACAAACAGATCAAAAAGTTCCTGGAAATGGTGGGTGATTTCTCTGAAACCCACATTGACCAGGAAAACCAAAACAATCATACCTGGATTATGCAGGAATAGAAGGAGCCCAAGGAGTTCCGAGAAAAAATTGAAAATCATCGCCTGCTAGTGTTAAAAAGTAATCAGATCCCTAAGGGCTTGATACCTCTGGAAAGGTTGTTTGATCAAAATGACATGCCTCTGAAGTCCACCTTGCATCCCCAACCAGAGGAGGTCGAATATTGTGACGTGGGCACCACCAAAGAGCCTAAAATAGTGAAGTTATCAAAGTAACTTCCTCCAGAGATAAAAATCAAGTATAAGGACTTGCTCGGACGGTATAAAGATGTCTTTGCATGGTCTTACGATGAGCTCAGAATCTATGATACCTCTGTAATCGAGCACAAGATACCTTTGAAACCTAGTGTTAATCCCTTTAGACAGAAGCTCAGAGAAATCAACCCCATTTTACTTCCTGTGGTCGAAAGAGAAGTGAAAAAACTATTAGATGCAAAAATTATTGTACCTCTCAGGTACTTTGACTGGGTGGGGAACTTAGTCCCAGTTAGGAAGAAAAGCGGGGAGATCAGGCTGTGCGTAGACTTTAGAAATCTAAACAAGTCCTCCCTCAAAGATAACTACCCTCTACCCAAAATGGATCACATTTTGGAAAAAGTAGTTGGGGCAAATAGGATGTCGATGATCGATGGGTTTTCCGGTTATAATCAAATTGCCGTCAACGAGCATGATAAAGAAAAAATAACTTTCACTTCCCCTTGGGGAACATTTATGTATGAAAATATGCCTTTTGGTCTGATGAACACAGGTGCTACCTTCCAGCGTGCTATGGACATCACCTTCATCGGTGAAAAAGATAAATTAGTGGTTATCTACCTCGATGACCTAACTGTCTTCTCCAAATCCGACGAAGACCATCTGCTGCACCTGAAGAAAACGTTTGAAAAATGCCGAAAATTTGGTTTGTCTTTAAACCCCAAGAAGTCTCACTTCGTGATGCGGGAAGGTAAAATATTGGGCCACATTGTGTCTCATGACGGAATCAAAATCGACCCTAAAAGGGTGGAAGCTATAGACACCATAAATATTCCTAGGAATATAAAAGAAATTCAGTCATTTTTAGGAAAAATATTTTTTTTGAGAATATTTATCCCAAACTTTGCTGAAATCATGAAATTGATCACAGATATGATCAAGAAGAACAATGAAGTGAAATGGACGGTGGAGGCTAAAGCATCGTTTGCACGCATCAAGAAAGTTATCAACGAAGCACCTGTATTAGCAATCCCTAATTACCTAAAGGATTTCCTGATTTTCTCGATCGCCTCCGAACACACAGTGGCGGTAGTACTCCTCTAGAATAATGAAGAGGGTTTCGAGCAACCAATAGCCTTCTTTAGTAAAATTCTTAGAGATGTTGAACTGAGATATGATATAATGGAGAAACAAGCATATGCTATGGTTTAGGCTTTGAAGGCTTTTAGAAATTACGTGCTACACTCCAAGGTAATCACATACGTTCCCACCAGTTCTGTGAAGGATATATTGGTCCAACCTAATAGTGATGGAAAGAGGGGTTGGTGGCTCGCTAAAATTCAAGAGTTCGACTTAGAGGTAAAACTGACGAAACTAGTAAAGGGACAAGGTCTGGCTAAGCTCTTGGCGGAATCAAATTTCAGAGCACTCGAAATAAATAAATGGCAAGGATATGAGGGACAAGGGGACGTAAACGAGCCTGATGACCAAATAGCGATCTCTAGAATCGAAGAGAAGTTTGTCTTATCAGATTGGTATAAAGATATAGTGTCCTACCTACTGACCCTGAAATGCCCTAACAATCTGTCTCCAGCTAAGGCCAGGACACTGAAGCTGCATGCAGTGAAGTACAGCATATCCAAAAGTCAACTATATTGGAAGGACCCCTTAGGTTTCCTACTAGTTTGTTTGGTAGAATCAAAGACAATGGGGGTCATAAGCGAATTCCACGAAGGTGTGTGCAGAGGGAATCACACCTGGAGGGAAACAACTTATAAAATCCCGAGGGCAGGATATTATTGGCCTAAACTTTTCTCAGATGTCAACATCAAAGTCAGAGCCTACAACCCTTGCTAGTTTTTTGCAGGAAAACAAAAGCTCCCAGTGCTACCTATGGTTCCTGTCAAAACTGAAGCCCCTTTTCAACAATGGGGGTTAGATTTTATAGGCGAAATCAACCCACATTCCAGTGCTCAACACAAATGGATCCTCACCGCCACAGATTATTTCACCAAATGGGTGGAGGCTATTCCCACTAGGAAGGCGATTGATTCGGTGGTGATAGATTTCTTGGAAGAGATCATACTGTCTAGATTTGGTTGTCCCCGAAAAATAGTGACGGATAATGCCCAAGCATTCAAGTCTATGGAAATGGTCAGCTTTTGCCAAAAATATAACATCGTATTAGGCCACTCCACAACATATTACCCTCAAGGTAATGGGTTAGCCAAATCATAAAATAAGAGCTTGATTACCATAACTAAGAAGGTACTGAGCGAAAACAAAAGATCTTGGCATGTACACTTAAAATATGCCTTATGGGAAAATAGGATAGGTACGAAGAAACCCATTGGTACTTCTCCTTTTCAAATGATGTACGGGACTGATGTGGTTTTACCTATAAATTTGGTGCTCCCTGTAATGAAGCTCTGGCAAGATGAGAGAGAAAATCCAAACCACATCACTAGAAGAAGAAATCAACTGATCGAGGTCCAACAACACAGGACAGAGGTAGACGCAAGGATGCAGAAATACTAGGACAACATGAAAGCGTTGTTCGATCGTAAAGCCAAAAACAGGGATTTCCTCCTCCGTGATTTGGTTTTGAAATGGGATGCCAGGAGGGAATATTCGACAAAACATGGTAAATTTGATCATATCTAGTACGAACCATTCAAAGTCTCAGCTTCTGAAGGGAAGAATTCATTTCTGTTAGAGAATTTGGATGGTGTGACTCTCAGCGCCCCTGTCAACGAGCATTATTTAAAACACTATATGCAATAAATCAGCTCCAAACCTCCATTGTATATACCGGTTTGTTTTCTCTTTTCTTTTCATAAATTTTTTCAGTAAGTTCACTTTCATCTTGAATAAAATAGGTTGTTGATTTCCTAGAAGTAGAGACATAATTTTTGACACTCAGAATCCCATAAATCTTGAAGACCTGATACTCTTTGTTTTGTTTCATACAGGCCTCTGAATTACAGCCCAAATTACGAAAGGAGACAGGGACGGTCAGGTATCCGGAAATCGGCCCACCTGAAACTGGTGATAAATAATGTTTTTTCAAGAAGAAGATGAAGTGGTAAGGCAAAGAGATGAATTTATGGAGTATCAGGATTTTCAAATGAATATCAATTAAACACAGTATTAGTCTCACAAGTATTATGTGTTCACCTAAGTTGGGATTGTTGTATAACATCCGAGTTTTTTTGGGGGGGCCCATGGCCTACTCACTTTCCCTTTTTCACCGTTGGCCCTTTCTCTTTAAGCTATGAAACCTGCCCATACCATCCACAAAGGAAAATAGTTTCCTCTTCCATTTGGGAAACTGGCGAGCATCTTCAGAAGTAAACTGGTCTTCACAGCTTGTCGATCCTCTGCTGAACAAGGCCATGCGTGGGCGGACCTTAACTCTCTTAAGTCTTTCAACAATTTTCAAATGGTTAAGTCTTTCTCAAAAGAAGGCCCCTGGAAATGAATTCCCCCCTTTTTTTCCTATGAGCTAGGGTGTTGTGAGGGTTAAGAGAAAGTTGGTCCAGAGAACTCAAAGCAAGTTGACAGGCCTTTGTTGGGAATTTTACATAGATATCACCCCTGGTATTACTTATACAATTTGATTTCCCCCACTTCAGTTTCCAAAAAAATAAAATATAATACATATGGTGAAAGGAAATTCATAATTGATTTCCCCCATCTAGTCCAAAGAGATGATGAAAGGAAATTCATAAAATGATTGCCCTCATCTCAACATTTAAATGCATAATTACACTTTGAAGTGGTGAAAGTAAATTCAATAAAGGGGACCAGATAACTTCATCGGGGTACTGAACAGGCTCGCTGGAAGTGAAGCAATGTCTAAAGATATATGTAAGGTTGTCATACATAAATCATACTATGCTCTGGTAATTAGCTTTCTCTAAACTGGATCTACACTTTAGGTTCGCTGTAGGTCTCCCTGATCAAAATCATGAATTATACTTCGTTTTGATGCAAGCCAAAACCCACAGGACCTGTTGAATTTCCTAAGATTTGTTTGGACCACCTTGATCAGACCCGATTTCAGTGTCGAGGAAGGGAAAGTTACCGTGGACTGCAGTTGAGCTTAGAAAGCATTCCAGGTTTGAAATCTTTTCAAAATTCAATTTGGAACCTCAAGATTCTCTCTGTATCCTCTTTCCCAACCAGTTTCTCAGAAGCGAACTGATGACTCCATTTACCCATATAGGCACCTGGTCTACTGTTCTTCTTGTCCCGCGAGGAGACAAGATCCCTAGTTGGAGCCTATGTTGGAGCCGCCTTCTTCTAAATAAGTGAGATGTTATTTTTAAGCCTAGAAAGCTAGTTTTGGGAGTTCGCTTATTTTGCGACGTTTCCCATTGTCCTTAGTATCCCAACACACAAAGTGGCGATAATGGTTTTAAAGTTTACCCAGGTTAGTGTCATGAGTAAATCACTTTAAACCTTAGTTAAGCACTGTCGGGATTTCACGACTCAGTGATCGATCTCCCAAAAATAAATACCTTCGTAGATTCGAGTCACGAAGTCGTGATATTCATTAATTAAGCATGGATTAATTAATAGCTTAAGTCATATCATGAATAATTAACTAAATCGCATCATCGGGATTTTGGGTTTTGGGGGCTCAAAGGCTAGGAGTGAAATCTTCCAATACTGTGAACACCGAAAAGGGGGGATTAAAGAATAAAACACACTTAATTAAAGGAGCTAAACTGGATTAGTTGATGCATTAAGCAACCTTTAACACGCACCATCTACAGAGTAAGTTTTAAATGTTTTTGCGTTTGTTCGTGTTATGATTCATCAAACCTTTATGGAATTTATTTGAACTGCGGCACGGTGACAGATAATATGATCTCATTTTTACTTCTAAATCTTTCTATTAAGCAATTTGAATGTTCTATTCGCAAGGACACCAGGGGTTTAAATGAGCAAGATAGAGGGTTTTTCCTTCATTATTTCAGTTCTCATTTCTACTTGCGTGCAGATCCATTTTACTAGGTTAACCGCTGTTTGTGATTTTCAAATCTTTTAGACAGGTGGTCCAGTTGCAGGGTTCACTATCATGTCTCCACGAAAAATTCCCAAGTCATCTACCAAGAGTTCAGGTCAGGGTTCAAACATTGTTTCCGATACCTCGCCCCGAAGTATTAATTCTATCAAGACATGGTCGTACGTTTCCAACATCCTGCAATCTGAGTTGATTGTTTAGATGATTATAGCGACAACAAGAAGGATGATTTATCAACCAAATACAAAATCGTCGCTCAAGAAGAGATGCAAAAAATAGTGGAGAGGCCCTAACTTCTTCCCTATTGTGATATGATTAGGTGGGCGTTGGACCATGTGGACATCCCGACCAGGACGATTATCAGCAAACAAAAGGTGACGATTGGTACCTTCATGCCAGAACATTTGCGGGCAATGTATAAACTATCACCCATGTTGAACCTTACTCACAATGCCAAATTCCTAGAAGGTTTCAAGAAGAAGGAGTGCGATCAATATGCAAAACGTTTGTTCGATCTGATCAAAGATTGGGTTTCACACCCCACGAAATTCAGGGCTGACACCAACAGGATCTATTCAATCTCTTCCTTGGAGCCAAAGTTCAAGTACATAGCGATGATGACCTACAGGTTGTATGGGAAGGAATACACTACCCATTTTTTCCTCCCATGGGTGCCACTCATTCATACAGTCGCTGAGGGTTTCTCCTTCGACTAGGCCAAACTGTTGTCTGACAGTCTGACCAGTCGAATTATTGAATATTGAGCACAGAGGGCGAGTAAGAAAGCAACTTCATTCTTCATGTCTGCCTACATCATGGATGGAATCTTCTTCATGACACCCTTCCCACTAATGAACTGGTGCTGGGATCCATCTAATACAGAGCCTATCCATGTCTACCACTCGAAGCTTTGGGAGGATAAGGCCAAAGAATTCATCTATGAGATCTTCAACTAGGTAATGGTGTCATTGCATGTCGCTAGCTTTGTCCAACTACCTCCCAGGATGTCAGATAACGTCATGACCAACTGGAGCAGCATGGAGGATTGGTATCTAGAGGACAAATTTTCATATATCAGGGTTTTCGACACCTTTGTCTCTCCATATGCTCTCTCACCATTCCTGACAGATAATCTATTGTGTCGTGAGGTCGCTAGACAGACTGTGCTCGACGGAATAAGAAAAGAGCTCAAAGGAGTATAAAAAATGGTATGGTTTCCCTTCCCTATTCATATTGGTGCATATTCCTTGTTAGATTTTGGCCGCGCCAAAGCCAAGGCTATGAATTTAGAAGAAATTAAGCTGGTGGATATTGAGTTCAAGAAGCACGACCCTAGTAAGGTTGTGAGAAATCACCTGGCAAGTTGTGGCATGAAGAGATATGAACACGAGGATTCTCCTCATGATGAAATATTCTGGGGTGCAAGGTCCTTCTATGAAGTCCTAAGTTAGATTCAAGCCCTTCCACCTAGAGATATGGCCAAATTTTTGAAATTCCAGGAGCACCGACGGAGTTGTCTCCCCTAGATTTTACAGGGTGAAGCCCCAAAGCTTCCAGTTGAAAAGAAAATGGAAGCCAAAGGTGCAAAGGACTCGAGTCCTAGCGGGGAGAAGAACCAAGGGAAAATAGGGGAGGCTGGAACCTCAGAGCAAGGAGTAAAAGTCCCCCACAAGCAGGAAGGAAACCCCGAAAAGGGTACGCCAGGCAAGCAGGCCCAAGGCCAAGTAGAGATACCCTCGCAGGGATTGGGCGACTCACTTTCGCTCACTTTAAAAAAGTCAGCCACAGAGGTCACCCTGAAACAACCATCTAAGGAAATCTGTAGTCCGATTGCTATTATCACACCCTTATAGTTCACAAAGGGGAATCCTGATGCGGGGTGGATTTTCAATGAAGAACTGACACCCATTTCTATAGAGGAGCTGCCTCCTAACTAATTTTTCTTTGACAAAAAAAGAAAGGCTGTGGTGAGGCAAGAATTATATCAAAAAGAGGGTGTAATGGATAAAACATTTAAAATCATGACAGATGGGAAGGACGCGAAAGAGGAATAATTCACAGAGGAGATAGTCGGGACACTAGGGGCTTATGCTACAACCAATCAGTACTCAGTTGGGACTTTGAAGGCCCAATTGAAATGAAATAACCTCTTGATCAGTAAATTGGAAGCTAAAGTGGCTATTGCTGAAGTGAATGTCAGGGACGAGGTGAGCAATATCCTTGAGGAAGCCCAAATAGCTGACTTGTGTAAGATCGAGAAGCTCAGGTCCAACCTCGAGCAGGTGTGCCAGTCGACGCAAATTAGACAAACACAGGTAAGCCAACAGGGCCAACAAATTATAGAGTTGAATCGAAATTGGATGTGGTTGAGAACCAGGTTGTAGACATAAAAGTGTTCAGATCCCAGGCCGCCGAAATCTGACATAAGGTATTAACAGCTCAACAAAACCTTCTTAGAAAAGTAGGAACCATTCAAAACCATTTCCATATGATAGATCAAGTATTAGAAAATATTTCTTCGAGAGAAAGAGAAATTGGGGAAGCACGGGTCACTTTCCAAGATGCTGTTATAGCTGCAGCAAACATAGAGATGACTGACAACTCCAAATTATCCATCGTAGAACAAACTAGAGGAAATATCCTGCTGAAGGTCTAGGAGCAGAATATATCAGAAGCGAAGGGAGAGCTAATGAAGTGAATAATTCTTGTGAGGAAATGTTCTCTTTGATAAGTACAAGTTTGCTAGACCTTGATAAGGAAAGCAATGTTGGGATGCTAAGAAAAATCAATATAGCTAAACATTTGTTGGACATCAAAGAAAACATGGAGAAGGATCAAGTGGAGATATCCCAGATAAGCCAGGTCTATATGGCCCAAGTGGACAAATGGCTAGTACAACCAAGTTTACAATTATGCTCCATCATCACGGAGGACCGACAGGTAGGAAAAAGTTTTCCACAGCTGGTGAAGAGTTGTTACACCTTTGAATCAAGCAACCAAGCAGAGACTTCCAGGTTGATAGACCAATTGGTGGAGAGGTGCATATTTTGCATCAAGCAGGTGAAGGGGCAGGTTTCTGGTGCTAAATAATGATAGATGTCAACCTATTATATTTCTAGATCCTGAAGGGAAGGGAAAGGAAGGTGCTCCGCCCTTACTAGGGAAGGCAAAGAGGAGGAGATGAAATGCTCCAATTTTCCATTTGTAACTGACAAATTTCCAGAACGAATGGAATTCTAGAGGTTCAAAAGTTTGTTTAAATAGAAGAAAGATTGTAATAGAAAGGGTTTTTGGCCATGAGTATATTGTATAGAGAAAGTTCTCTTAAGCCGAGATTAATACAAAGCGAATGGAAGACTCCATATTTCGTCAAGATTGAGTTATGTGTTTTTCCTTTGTATTTCATGCTTCATGTAATTTTTACATATATGTCTTTGATGAATGTTTTATCTACAATTTAGTATAACTTCTACTGTGGTGATCAGGTTCTAGGTATCTAGTTATTTACAGTTTTTCCTCTATATTGGCTACTAGAGGGTACAAGACCTGTGAATTATTTAGATCTCTACATTATATGCTTTCATCAAGGTATTCCTGTCTTTTCTTCTTCTTCCATAGCATGGGATTCCTCTAAACTTGATGCCCCACATTGTAGACAACTCTATTTTTTTGCACTCAGTTTCAAGATTTTAAACTCAATTACAGAAAACGGCCTTCGTTTTCGTTAAACCCTTCGATTGGCTTCACTGAATTTTCCCTGTATAATCTAAAGTTGAGATAAGCACTTTAAAGCATCCACCTTCTTTTAAAGCTCTGTTCTCCCCATGACTGTACCCATCATAAGACAATCCAACATCGAATTCGGTATATCGGATCAATCCAGCATCACTTTAAATATTTTCCATACCATACTCAAGACTGCCACCACCCAAACAGAGCTCGAACATTCATGGGCTGCCATCGAGCAGGATATCAACATTCAAGAATATTTGGAAGCTAGACAAAGACAACTCAGAGATTGACCATAGCTTCATCCCCCCAAGTTGTTTCTTCCCTTTCCTTTTCTTTCACTCTTTTTAGATGCTTAGACTCTACACTTTATAGCCTTAAGTGTAGACTTAGGAACAACGGGAGACACTACTACACATAAAGTACCATGAGAAGAGTATTACTAGCCAACATTACTCAAATATTCTCATGCTTATGGAAGAAAATGTGAAGTATTCTAGAGGTCAGTTGGAAGAGAAAAGAAACATGCATTTGATCTCCAACCTGTTTCAATTGTCAATCGTTTTTAGCAGTGGGGTTTATATATTATTGGTGAGATTAATCCCAACTCTTCCTAGAACCACAAGTACATTTTAACAATAACAAACTATTTCACTAGGTGGATAGAAGTTGTTTATTTAAATTCATTCAATGAAAATAATGTGATATCATTCCTTGAATCTCATATTATCACTTGGTTTGGTGTTCCCCACTCTCTAGTTTTTGATAATGCTAAATATTTTTCATCATTAGAAATAATAGAGTTTTGTTTATAAAAAACATTAAAATTAAGTATACTGCTGATTATTACCCTCAAAGAAATGGTGTTGTAGAACAAACAAATACAACTTTAATTTGTATCCTGAAAAAGACTATAACCAATCATCAAAGAAATTGGTATCTAGCCTTACCCAATTCTCTTTGAGCTGATAGGGTAACACCAAAAGTATCTTCAGGGAACTCTCCTTTCTTCCTAGTTTATGGAAAAGAGGAAATATTACATCAAAATATATTTTTATCTTCATTAATTAGCTCATTCTACTAGAGAAAGTAATTTCCTAGCCATGCAACAAAGAATAGACATTCTCCTAAAACTGGAAGAAGAAAGGGAAAAGGACAAGGAAATTTTTGATAAACATTAGAAATTAGTCAAACATTGGTTTGATAAGAGCTCTCTCAATAACAAATGTTTCCAAATAGGAGACATGGTCTTGAAATGGGATAAAGCTAATGAGCCTAAGGGAAAACATACAAAGTTTCAACAACTGTGAATGGGTCCATTTCAAATTGATGAACAAATTGGATCTGAAACTTTCTGACTCATAAATCTAGAAGGGGAGAGTGAGGACCTCCCTGTCAATGGTAAAATCCTCAAGAAATACCTCTCTTGATCACCTCTGGTGATTTATTTTTGTACATAGTAGTTGTCTTTTCATTTCATTTTACTTTAAAATATTTGTCTTACTCTTGGAATACTTCATTGTAGTTATTGATTTTGGCTTGTATTTTATTTTATTTGCTTTGAATTAATTTATATTTAGACAATTGATTTGGTTGTTTTGGATTTTAACTATTCCTTTCTCTTATGATTACATGCTTAAAAAAGATGATTATTTATAGCTTGAAAGAATAGAGATACCTTCCTATGTTAAATTATCCTTAAGAAATATTGGAACTTAAGAACCTACTCGATCTATTTTCCTAAGAATAATATGACATTAGGGGATCAAGGATAAACAATGGAAACCTTGGGATGAGAAAATCTTATAAGTCTAGATAAATTATGAAGTTATGCATTTTTAAAAATATAAACAAAGTCAGACTTAAATGTGGTGTATTCCCTTCCATGGTGGCACTCTTATAAAAGCTTCAGGGCTTACATGTAAACATAAATATGTTTTCCTATAGGTGTATTTTGGGTATTCTTTGAAATTCCCACTCACCACACATTAAAATGCTAATTTTTATATTCTTTAATGTGGTATACCCATGAGTGTAACAAGTATTGACATTGATAGTGTATCAAAGAAAATCGAAGTTCCATCCCATTCCTTTAAAATTATTCTGAACCTGCACCCACCTTCATAATAAAATGTAAAAACATTAAAATCTCAAGAGAGAAAAATCAAAGAAAGCATATATCTATATATTTTTCTCTAAATGGATTGAGACCATAGTGTTAAGGTAAAAATGGTGTACGAGGTAACCCTATCAAGGCTATGGATTCTCTCTAGCAACAGGGAAATGCCTATGGTATTAGAGATGGGGAACAAACATTGACATTTAGTCAATTACAAAGTGTTTCTCTATGGTGGCATACCTGGGTAAGACATAAGTATGTATAAGCATGGATGAATAAACCCCATACATTGGCTTACAAATAATTCTTAGAATATTATCTCAAGATGTTATTGGTTTTTTATATCTTTCAGGAAGGAAAGATTATTAATGTGGAATAATCTACCATCTCCATCGAATCAAGTTGGACATTAAAAACTAATTCAAACCTACTTAAGCTTATTCAAAGTTAATTTAACCACTTGTATTTTTTACTTTTTTTGTAATGTTATGTACGTACATATGTGAAACATCTCCCCTATACTAGGCTATAGAGAACCTCTCAACACAAAAAAATATTAATAAAAAAAACAATTTATCAATGTCACCCATAAGTAAAATATTTCAATGTCCACGTGCAGTAAAATAATTTTACATCAAATTTATATTTATAGAGAGATATAAAGTAATTGAAAGGAAAAAAAATTCTTATTCCACCAATAGGTTCTTTCTACTTTCTAGTATGAGGGAGATTTTTTATTTCTTCAATGCTTAATATGGAGTTGACACATGACATTTAACATAAAATATTTCTATGCTCAACATGGAGTTGACATGTGGTGTGTGTGTGTGTGTAAAGAAATAATTATGTATCGAGAGGGATAAAGTCCATTTCAATGGTGATTTTCTCAATATGAGGGATAAATTCCATTTCAATGGTGATTTTCTCAATATGAGGGATATGTATATACAAATAAATAATTATGCACAGAGAGGGATCAATTCCCTCAAGGTGAAAACATTTTTTTAGATAAAAAAATAAAATAAATAAATAAATAAACTTAATTTTGATGGTGTGTTTCTTAGTATGAGGGAGATGTATATATAAAGAACCAATTTAGGTCCATCTTAACTCTGTATTTATTATGCACTGAGAGGGATCAAGCTCCTCAAGGTGAAAAATGTTTTTAGATAAAAAAAAGCTTCATTTCAATGATGTGTTTCTCATAAAATTTTAGGCATTGGATATCAGAATAAAGTCAGCCTCTCTCTAATCCTGAAGGCAAGAGTGAGTTTGCTATTACCTTTCCAACGCCACAATGTATCAATTAAGAGAATAAACATGTCACTTATGAGAATTGAAGTTGGGTGGGGAGGTTATCAATCATTTCTCCCATCCTCCCATTCTAGGCCCAATTCACACACACACACACACACACACACACACACACACACAAATAACCAACATAGATCAATATTAACTCCGTATCTATCATGTGTCAAGAGAGATCAAGTCCCTTGATGTGAAACCATTTTTTTATATTAAGATAAATTGAGGAAAGGTTTGCACCTCGAGGGATTTGGTCCCTCTCGACACATGATAGATTCAAAGTCAAGATGGGTCTACACTGGTTGATAAACCAAGGCATAGGGGGATTGTTTTTGGTGTTCCAAGATATGAGGAGTCTACTCCACGAGGCATATGTTATGAACCAAAGTACAAAATAGTCAATGAACAATAATCTACTTCGAGGGGGAAACCTCCTTTTACAATATATCCAATGCACAAGACAATATGCCTATACAAATGGATCTCATTTATTATAAATAGGAGATAAAGTGAGTGTTGATTTTTAATCCTTGGTTGGTCTTAGATTAATTTATCTACTATGATCTCGCCTTACTGTTATAAGTTGAACTAGGTTCATATTTAACAATCTCCCAACAAAATCCCTCTAAAACTATCGTCCCTCCTAGTAAACTAGAAGGAAGCGCAATACACAGGGTGCACTATACAGTCTCACCTGAGATAGTTCTATGGGTGGCTGCAATGCTCAGATGATTGCATCCTAGGAAAGAGTGGGGATCTACGGTTGTACCTTGTAATCTTAATTTATTTAGTCTAACATGTTCAATAACCATTCGTTCTTACTCATGCATGTGGAATATCATATCTAACTAGTTCCTTTATTCATTCATCTAGCATTTAATCATTAACAACAATGAATATGCATACATTCAGTCACATAACACAAGTGCTACCGTGGTTCACCCCCTCCTGGGCTATGTCCACAAAGATTTGGCTCTCAATCTCTTTTATTATGTCTCAACAATAGATCGCACTGTGTGTGTTTACAATTTTGACTTCTACAATCTCAACAGGCTTCCCAATCCCTGTGAGCCTTACTAGATCGCACCAGGATCCTCAGCCTGTGATATAACCCTTAGGATCGAGTTTCTCGACTCTTCTCAAGCTCACCAAATTACATAAATAGGGAAACTTCTACAAGTTTTACAACCTTCATCTCTCTCTTCACTCTCCATCTGGGAAGCCCCCTTTCCTAGACCTCCTAGGTACCATTTATACATATTTTCTTCTCATCATCCATTACCATATTCTGCAAAATCCCTAACCCTAATGTTGTTATGTCTCCCTTGCATGCGTGCCTCACATGCTTCCCTCGTATGTGCTTCGTTTCCTTCATGATTTTCACTCCAAATATGGCCTTTTCCCAAAATTGAACCTTCATCCAATAAGCCCCCAACACTAACATGTGGCTCGTCCTAAGCCACCTAGACTACCAACAACTCCTTCTAGAGTGTGAAACTCGTCTATTAGTTCCCTTTCTTGTGTTTAAGCTTGCACAACCTTTTCTTTGAGCACATATAACACTTGCATTGTGATCTCTTCCCTGATCATTTCTGTGCACTCTACCTGTGTTTGTGCAATGTTCTTCATTTCCTCCTATGCTTGTGCAATAACCTCTATGGATATCTCTTGGAGAGGTTCCATTTGAGTTTGTCGGTCCTTCATTTTCATTTGCACAGATCCCAGCTCTGCTTGCAACTTCTTCATGTCCTGCAATCCTTTGAGGCACTCGATCATCTTCATTTTTTTTTGCCTCTACTTGAGGTCCTGGATAGATGTGCTTATGTTCTCCTCTTCCTAGTCCTAGTGCTAGACTCATTCATCTTCTTCTAGTGTTGTCCATACTGTGCCGCCCTCTCAAACAAGTCCATAGTTGCGCTTACTTGTCATTCTATTTCCTCCATCTGTCCTGCAACTTCTTGCTTCCTTTGTTCCTTCACCTCCGGGGGAGTTATAGGAATGAGTTGTTCCTGAAGATTTTCAATCTCCTTCCTGTATTGATCAATTGTTTGCACAATATGATCAATATTATGCGTTGTAGTGGGATCTTCTATTTGCGTCCTATTCGAGATCCTGTTATAGGCTGTAACCACACCCTTCTCAAGCCTATATGCACCATCCTTCTCGTATTTGGTCTCAAGCTTAACCTGCTCGAGCACCAATCCCAACTCCTCTTTGCTATCCTTCATTTGTTGAAACTCTATTGCTGCATTACCAATTGTATCTATTCCATCTCTTTCATGGGTGTTTGGGCGACGATTTCATCCATGCGTAACATGATGGGTGTAATATGGAAGGTCAGGCTCACCTGCACTATGGTATGGATTGTATCGTGCTCGCTCGACGCAGTCCTAGTGTCTGCTTATGATGCTGCGGGGAATGACTATGTTCCCCTGTCCGTCATTCCTTCTTATGACATGGTGGGGTTTTTTAGTGTGCGAAAACTTTGTGCTATCTCACCATTCCTTGGTGCATAGTGTGTCGATATTATGTTGTGCATGGAATTTTATCTTTTCGTTGTGATAAATCCATTTTCATCACGCTAACTCTCTTTTCATTGTGCTAACTCTCTCTCTCTCTCTCTCTCTCTCTCTCTCTCTCTCTCTCTCTCTATTTATTTTTACTGTGCATTAACTTCCTAAGTGCTAGGAGGTCAACTGTACCTGTAGATTTGCATTCGACTCCCATTAATCATTCCTCTGAGTTATGTACCTCTTAAATCCTTCAACTGTACAGCTCCCCCATATGTGACAGTTTTCACTTCGTATGGACCTAACCAATGTACTCTGAATTTTCCTGGGTGCTGAAGAAATTTATTGTCATACACCAAGAATAGGTCTCCTTCTTTGAAATTATTCCTTTTTATATGTCTTTCATGCCAAGATTTGTCCCTTTCTTTCTATACCTCTTGGTGAAATCCTGCTAGGATTCTATCTTCTTCCATCTCCAACAACTGACTTAGCCTTTCTTGAACTGAGTCACGTTCTATCATGTTAGTGATTGCTTCTATGCGTAGGATAGGTACCAAAAAATCTAATGGCATCACTACTTCTTGTCCATACACCATCCTAAATGATGCCTTTCCTGTCAACTTTTTGCATGTAGTCCTGTATGCCCATAGTACGATTGGTATCTTCAAGTCCCAATCATCCTTGTTGACATTACAAATATTTGCCAGTGCATTCTCTAGGATCTTATTAAAGGATTCCACTGTTCCATTTGCTTGAGGGTGATATGGTGTACTCTTTTGATGATATAATTCAAACTCCTTGGTCATAGCCCTAATAGTACTACTAATGAAGTGAGTGCCTCGGTCACTCATTAGAATCCTTGGGAATCCAAATCTAGTGATCACTTGTTCAAACAGGAAGTGTGTTGTTGTCTTTGCGCTACAATATTTTATAGGCGCTTCTTCTACCCATCTCGATAGATAATCTGTCGCAGTAATGATATACCTTTCTCCTGACCTCTTTGCTGGTGGGTTAATTGGTCCCACAAAGTCTATTTCCCATTTTTCAAATACATGCAAGGTTACTTGTGGTCTTAGGGGCATCTCATCTCGTTTATTATGTTTACCAACCCTATGAAATGCATCACATCTCTGGCAGTATTCCTTTGCATCTCTGTGAATGGTCAACCACCATAGTCCTGCGCGCAATACCTTCTACGCGGTTTATTTTCCTGCATAATGTCCTCCTACTATTCCCTCATGGGATTTTTCTAAAATCCTAGGTCTTTCATGTTCTAGTACACATCTTCTCAAGATCTTATATGCACCCATCTTATATAATTTTCTTACAATAAATTGATAGTCTACAACTCAGACTCCCAGGTTTTTCTTCTGCGCGGTGTTGAATTCTTATGGTGCGGTTCCTGTACTCAAGTATTGAATGATGTCAACAAAATATTCGTTAGCTATTGGACTGAAAATAATTGTGCATCAGGGAAGTTTTCCTCTAAGTTCATAGGTTCCTCTCCATTAGTGATCCTTGATAGGTGATTAGGTCCTGCATTCAACTTCCCTGGATTGACTATTACATCAAAATCAAATTCTTGGAATGACAGTAACCATATAAAAATCCTTCCCCCAAACAATGGCTTATTGACTAGGTATTTGAGGGATGAATGATCTGTAAACATCTTGAAATGTTTGCCCAGTAAGTAATGTCTAAACTTCTGGAGTGCATAGACCATATCTAGGCCTTCTCTTTCTGTGGTATTGTAATTCTGATCTGACTCTGACAATTTTCTACTAGTAAATGCTATAAGATGGTCCAATTCCCCTGTTCCTGGCTACGCCATAATAGATCCAAGTGCTATAGGTGTTTCATGTACATGCACATGAAATGTCTTTTCCCAATATAGGAATAGTATTGGTCTTGTTACCATATTCTCTTTCAGAGTGTCCAATCCTCGTTGACAACTCTCATTCCACTGAAACTTGATATCTTTCCTCAACAGTTTCTCCATTGGCATATTGATCTATACATACCCTTTTATGAATTTCCTATAGTAGCTTGTGTGTCCCAATGTTTCTCTCAAATGACGTATTGATTTTGGTGGTGGTATATTAACAATCACTACAATCTTGGAAGGATACACTAGCAAGCCTTGTTTGCATACTATATGGCCCAATAATATCCCAAACGGTGTTCCAAATAGGAACTTCTTGATATTTAGAAATATTTGACATTGCCTGCATATTTCTAACATCAGACTTAACACCTCTACATGGTCCTTCAACAGACTATATATTGTCCAATCTCCAGGTATACTTCTAAAAACTAATGGATGAATTCTTTAAAAGAAGCTATGACTACTCTTGAGAATATAGTTGGTGCATTCTTCAGCCCAAAAAGCATGGTTGTGTACTAGTAGGATCCCCATTTTGTGGAAAAAGTGGTCTTGTACCTATCTTTTGGGGCTATCTTGATTTGATGGTAACCTGAGAATCCATATGTGAATGAGTATGCTTCCTGGCCTCCTACATTCTCTAGTACCTCATCTGTGAAAGGGGTAGGGAAAGGGTCATGAAGGAAAGAATCATTCATCTTTATCAGGTCGACACATATCCTTATCCCTCCTTGATTCTTCTCCTGAACTACCATAGGGATTACCCATTCAGACTCCTCCACTAGTTCTATGATTCCAGCCTCCAACATCTTGTCAATTTCTGCTTTGACTTTTTTCTTATATATTGGGTTTAGTCTATATGGTCATTGTCTGAATGATCTAGCCTCATATTTGAGAGGTATATTCATCTATTCAAGCTCTCCATCTATGCCTTTAATTTTTGTAAAGGTTGTTGGGAACATTTCACTGTACTCACACAGTAACTCTGTTATGCTTTCTATTGTTTGCTCATCCCAATAGTCTCCAATGCTGGCCATTTTGGGATTCTCAATTGTCCCAATGTTAACTTTATTCACTTTGATCGGTGAAAAAAACACTTTTGATTCGAGAGTTGGGACTTACACCTCTCTTTCTCCTTCAACTTATATTATTTGAATGTTGCGCGGGTCCTCTTCATCTGGTGCTTCTCCTTGCACATGGTATCTTGACAATAATTCTTTCACTATCTGTCTGTTATGTTGTTGATATTCAGTCATGAGTTCTACTTCTGGTTCCTTAATGAATATCACCCCTCTAATTTGTTTGAGTTCTGAGTCTATTTTGGGGTTCTCATGTTCAAATGAGAAAGTGACTGTAAAGTTTTGTTGTATCACTGTCCATTCTGTAGTTCCTCTATGCATTTCCTGGTCTACATACCAGTTTGTTGGGATTCCTTCTAGTGTATGAATTAAGTGATGAGGCCATTCCTCTTGTGGTATCATCGTCTATAATATTCTGCACTTCTCCCATTGTTCCAAAGGTGATCCCTATCCATCATCTATGTGCTCTTCTGCTCTGTGTCAAACCTAATGCACAATAATTGTTTGCATTGGTACCAATATTTCACAGTCTCTTTGTGTGCACCCCACCATCTTGAAAGTGTTGACTTGAGTGATATGTCTAGAGATAAGAGCCTCTGATTTGGTAACACTTCATATTCATATCTTATTAGGAATTCTTCTAAGTCATTCACCCCATGAAATCTAGGAGGTTCTCTTATCTATGTACCTACCCATCGTACTGCGCGGTATATTCTTGCACATATTCTTGTGGAGACTTCATGTAATCTCTGTTTCCAGTTTTCCAACCCTGTATCAGAGTTTGATGCACATGACGTGATACTTCTCCAACTAAGTACCCCATCTGCACTTGGATTCACATAGTCTTCTTCTCTCGCGGTGGTTCTGTACAACTAGTTAATTTCCTCTAGGTCTAAGCAAGTGTTGTCTACAAACCTTTCTCCTTATGATGGATCTAATGATGAAATGACTCTGTATTCTCTTAACTCGAATGTTATATTCCTTGTCTTCAAATTGATTATGGCCTGATTGTTGAATGCTCAATCTAGTCCAAGCAGTGCTAGATAAGGTGTTGTGCCATCAACTATTTCTATTACTTCGAAGTCTACCTTGGTGCACACTCCATCTAGATCTACTGTCACACCCTTTAGCCTTCCAATTGGTTGAATTTTGTGTTGATTTGCTAGTTTCAGCTAAACATGTGAATATCTTAATGTGGGCTCTCCCATACATTTCCATATCTTCTTGGGTAACACATTCACGTCAGATCCTAAATCCAGTATGATGTCCCCCATATTGAAATCTCTGATGTTAGCATTTAATCTAAATTCCCTACTTGTCCTCCTTCTTGTATGCAGGTGATTGACTATTTTTTGTTCAAATTTTCCCTCTACCTCCAAGTTACATCTTTCTAGCATATTTTGCAAAATTTCAACAAATGATTAGTCATTTAATATCTTAACACAGGTTTGAAGAAAATCATTTATGGTACTTACTTATCCTAGGGGTTGCGCTTCATTAGTATGATCTAGTGATGAAGGCATCTCATACATTGGACCGTCCTGAGTATGTTGCGCAGTTGATGTAGATGCAATGCCTGGCTTCAATAATTCTTGTCTGGATTGCTTGAATATCTCTTTTTTGTTCTGCGCATCAAATTGCTTCTGTGGTTCAACATTCTTCTTCACCCATTGGTGTTGTGTTGGATCCTATCTTACTACGTCATTTCCTGCCTTAGTTCCTCCATGCGTAGCTATGTTGATATTTCTTCTGTCATCCCTTGCTTTTGCAAAAATCCAATGAAAATTCTGATTGTTCTGATTTCTCTTTTCCTGGATCTTATCGAATAGTATTAGACAATCTTCTGAATAATGATCTGATGCGCGAAAATACATACATGTCGCATGTGGAAGTGGACATTCTCTTGTATAGTGTCCTGGTTTTTGACAATTGTGACATACCACTGGTCCTCTACCTCTTCCAAAGCCTCCTCTACCTCGTCCTCCATCTTTGTAGGCAATTCAATCTCCTCACAGTGCATTGTATTGGGGTGTCTGGTTATACTACATGGGATTATACTGTGGTTGCACGGTATTGTACTGCGACTATGAAGTGTTGTATTTTTGTTGTGAAATGTTATACAGGGCTGGTAAATGGTTGAATTGTGGTTCATATTTCCCTGTCATCATCTCTTCCTGCACCCTATAAGTATCTGATGTTCGTTCCCTCATCAACTCCATTGTCCTGCAATCTTTGTCATCATGGCCTACTGACTTGCAAAAGTTGAAATATGAACTCTTAGGCACGGTCTGGAATTTATGCATCAATGGAAAATGATATGGAGCATGCCACTGTGTCTTACAGATCTCACACCATAGTCCTCCTAATGGAAAATGGTTTGGCAATCATGTTTCCATTTACTGCGCGAATGTTGGACATTCATTCTTGTGGTGTCCTTCCATTCTACATGTGGTACACCAAACAACTTCTCTTTTCTCCTTACCCCTATTCTGGTTTAGTTGAAATTTTAAGTTCTTCAGATCCTCCTTCAACTCCTCTATGGCTAGATCTATCTTTTGATATTGGTTCTCTTCCAGTTGTAGGGTTGTATGCAAAGCCTCTGCCTGAGTTTGAAACTTATACTGTCTCAAAGGGTACTTAAAGTGTGGTAGCAGGGAATTGACAAACATATACCTGTGATGCATGTCTGTCATGACATATTTTAACTTTCCCTTCAATCATTTGAATCTCTGGTCAATCTCCCACACAGATTCTCCTAGTTTCTGTCTGATCTCTATCATCTCATTCATGTATTGATCCTTTGAGATAGGTTTCTAGAATTCATTTATGAGTAGCTTCTTGATATCCAAAATCATTCTGGTTGTCCTTGGTGGACTATTTGCGACTAATCTGTTGACGGGAAAAAATGATTGTACGTCAACTGGAAGAACGAGTCTAGTCCAGGGTTGTCTAAATAACCCAATTCGTTTCGTGTAATTCGTTCTGACGGGTTTAATGGCTCCGTTGGCCAATCTAAAAGTCCTAGAAGACAATAAAAGAAATGAAATAACTATCTAATTACTAAACACTATATATATGTACAAATGCTCTAATGTAATTGTAGTAGATGTGTTTAAGCAAAAGATAGATAACTCTTATTTATGGACATTATTTACAAGATGAAAGTTTTAATCTAAACTTACGAAACTCAATGTGAAGATGACTACTTTGAAGAAGCAGATAAAGAAAGCACATAAAATATTTTTTTGATTTTTCCTTTATAAGTCTTAAACTAATAAAAGAAAATGCTATGAAATGGAAACGTATGGATAGTCAAAATCCAAACCATACGTTCGAATTTCAGTGATAAACAAATAATAGAAAAATGTAAATGAGATAACCTATTAGCGAGCTAATGATATGCATCCAAAAATCTGTACGATCAGAGAACATCCAACCACCTTGTCTAGGAGGAAAACTTGCAATGAACCTTAAATCTGTTCTAAATAAATGCAGAACAATTGTGTTGGCAATTGAATTTTAACAATAGAAAGAGTGATACAAATAGTTACTATGATCTCATGATTGCAAGCAATTACATTAAGAAAAATATGATAGCAATAACATTGCATTTAATCTTTCAACGAAAATTAAGGAGAAATCTTGTAATTGAAGCTGAATAGATGATCACACGTTTAATATCTAAAGCATCATTTATGGACAACATTTATAAATGAATTATCCCAAAAAATAATAAATCATGAAGACTAAAGCTATCAAAACCTATAATCATATCAGGATAAACAAAACTTAAATGAAGACACCATCCAAAAGAAGCTAAAGCCAAAATGTGTATTGTTGTTCCATTAAAGTATGTAAATTAATCATCCATCTTTTCCCTAGGCGAGGATCCTTTCCTTACAAAACTCTGAAGTATTTAAAGAGTTCCAACAAACTAAGCATCCCATTTTTAAATATAGAATCAAATCCCAGAATGATATACTAATTACAAAAATAGAGGGTATTTAAAACCACTCAATATCAAACTGTATCTCTTAAAAAAGTTTTTTTCTGTTCACAAAATGAGCCAAAGAAATGGATAATAACCCCAGAAATACTTCATCTCATTAGATCACCATAAACTGCACGATATCCTGAAAGGAAAGAACGAAATAAATAAATTTAGATATTAATTTAACCAACATTTTCCAAAATTTCGAATGAGAATAGACTGGCTATAAAATCTGCTAATTCTGTGGCTAGTCTTATTTTAAACAACATAAATCTAATTGAATCTATATTAATAGAAAAAAATAAATAAAAACACAACTAAGATAAAAAAAATAAATCTTTACCTTTCAATTGAATGCTAAATTTGAATTATAAGACTTCAGAGTTAATCATAGTTTTGACACACTCATCATTTTTTATTATTATATTTCCAGTTCTCTTCAGGCGTTTTCCTTGCCTTTGTTCACTGAACTTGAGTCTGCGTTTTTCAACAGTTAATGAGTCAATCTGAGCTGTGAGGGTCTTGATCTTCGCTTGAAGGGAGGGGACATCTGTGTAATACTTGTCTATCCAAAATAAACACACCTCACACCGTGGATCTAGAACAATTGATTGAGGAGACATAAGACTGTGCATCAAAATGCTTCCACTGTCCACTGTGGGTTTTTGGCTGAGTTTGATAAAGGTATTTGGGAAGACAAAATGTTCATACTCAGGATCTTTAAAAACCCCAGGACTAACATCTTGTTCCTCAGATAAAGGTTGTTCGGGCAATGCCCTTGCATGAGGGGTTTCATACAAAAGATAAAGCCTAACATTTGAGAGCTCTAGAGGATTCTCTATCAATGGTTTTTCCACCATAGGGGTTTCTAGAGGAATTTTTGTAGCAAACTAAAAATAAATAAAAAAACGTTTTCCTCAACCGAAACAAAAAAAAATGAGAAATTTACCTCCAAAAATGGAGACATATCTCTGCAAAGATCCAATTTCTGGAGAAACATCTTAAGATGAAGGTAAAAGGGATCATTTCGGTTCTGGGTTTTCAAGGGTTTGACCTAATTCGTCATGGTTTGCTTAGAAACGCTCCTGCAAAAATGTGTCTCTGGTATGCAAAACAGGATTGAACAGACAGTCACAAAGGAAACTAGAACTTGTTGTGAGTATAAGGGGGATCAATAAGAGAGAAAAAACCTAGCCTAAAACAAAGGAGTAAGCTAGAAGTCACCCTAGTGCGTCCAGAATGTGAGCACAAGGGATTCCAAGCCATGAAAATAAGGCATTTTCAGGTAATGGATGCCCTGAGGACCGAGTGATTGAAAACCTTAGCTCGTAATGATGGATCTGTGGATTCATAATGCCACTTCACACAGAGTATAGGGTATGACTGAGTTATGTTTAAATCTCCTCAAATGTAAATCGTGAAGTCAAGCTGCTAAGGTTAGGAGAGGATGTTCTTTACAAGCCAAAAGCATATCGAGATTTAAAACCAAAGTTGACTTACCATGAATCTTAAATGAAACACACCTAAAGTCTCTTTGTCAATCAATTCTTGGAATACAAAGTATCTAAGGTATAACTTTAAATCCAAGGACAATCTTAAAACGAGTGTTTATTTTATGAGTTCAAAGCAAAAAAGCATTCAGTAGAAGGGGTTAAAACATATTAAACCTTTCAAGACCAAGCCTTATTTCTTTTTAAAATTAAAATATGATTTTGAAGTTTTAATACTTCATTCATTCTTTCAGTCATGAATGAAGTATAAAAACGCAAAAATAAAACAATTAGGAATAATGAAAACATCATTTTTACAATTTAAAGGTCACCTTCAAATATTTACATGACAAAGCGTAGGCAGCTACAGGAATTGTTTATTTGTCATTTTTAAAAGGCAAAAAATCATGCATGGCTGCCAACAATGGCGACTTACTGGGAGAAGCAGTTATCTTTGCGTCACCGATGAGTTCATGTTAGGGATTCTTAGAATGCTTATAGTTCCAAGCATAGTTGAAGGAAATCAAGCATCTCAAAAATCATTACACAGTCCAGCTTCATATATCTTCCTGTTCAAATGAAATCCGGTGACAAATTTTAATTACGAGAGAAACGATGTTCAATTCAATGTCTTTGATACTGTTGACAGGGCCACTACTTTCAACAGGTATCCAGAGCCTCGGAAGGGATGTCAATTAACCCAATATGACGCCTCTACCCTGTCCAAGAAATTTCAATTCAAAATGAAGGATGCTTATGACCAATATCAAAATTTATACCTGAGAAGTTTCTTTAACCCGACATTGCTTCGCTTCCAGCGGGTCTGTTCAGTACCCCGACGAAGTTGTCTTGGCATCATGCATGTATTTACCCACAACCAACAGACCTGTTCAGTATCCCGGTGGGTTTACAAACACTTCCCACAACTCTCGAGAAATTATTCATAATCTGATATAAATTTAAACATATTCAGAAGAGTAGGGCGATGCTAAAAATTTCAGTTTTTAGAACACTTGTTATTTTGCAGCCTTTAATTTTTGCTTAGTCACCTTCATTATGATCTGAAGTTAGATTCTAGATGAATTCAATTTTTCAAGGACAGGAAGGCATACTTGAGTTGCTTTCTTTAAAA
>ML824574.1:48805-67229 GCA_009831015.1 Picea engelmannii | reverse complement strand
AATTGGACATTCTTTGACTAAATCAAACAGACCAAATCTTCCTATGAATGAGCACCAGCTCATCTCCAACAACAAAACTTAGTCTTATCATAACATCTCATCATGAATGATGCAACAAATCACATTTTGGTCTATAGAGCACATAGTACAAAGATAGTATAATAGCCCAAGGCTCAAGTCACAAGTCTTCATCTTGTCGCACTTGCCCTACAGTACGCTCATCAACTCGCTTCGTTCATCTTGTCACATTGCACTCCATCGCTTGTCACATGATATTTTTTTTGTCACACTCTACTGCGTCATTCCTCGCATGGGCTCAAGTCGCCTTGCAAATTTTCTTTTGTGCAATCTTCCACACAATTTGTCGCATCCCATTCCATCTCACTAGTTTCGTCTCAGCACACTTCACTGCATTGTTCATCGCACTGGTTCAAAACACCCTGCATATTTTCTTCTGTGTCATTGACCCTTCTCTGTGCCATTTATCCTTTCATCCTTTGATCCTTTTGAACACTTATGTTTTCATCCTTTCACGTCTTCCTCTGTCGATGCACCATACTGTTAGAAAAATAGTATTCCAGAGCAATAAAATAAAACAAACGTGGAAATAAAACACAAAAGATACACAATACAATAGAGACACAAATATACGTGGTTCACCCAGTGTGGGATACGTCAACCAGATAAATTTACAAGTCCTCCCTTATTATTATTCAACAAAAGGAAGGGATACAACCTACAACACACCCGTTGTAACTTCCTCTTCTTTCTCTCACAGTCTCCTCTCTCATAATACACAACTGCAATACAATTCCCTAAAAAATAGGGTTTCCTTCTAGGGAAAAAAAACCCTAAAATAACTTCTACCGTCAAATCTGCGACCTTATAATGAAAGGTCCAGATTGATTATGAAATTACAATATTTTACAAGGAATTTTTTCCCAAAATTTTTCTTTGGTGGTGTTTCCCCCGAATCCCCCGCCAGGGGGGCTCTACAAAAACTATCACCACCCCCCCTACACCCCCATGATGACAGTTGTAGGGGGTAAATCCCCCCCACACCCCTTGTTAGGGAATTGGGTCCAAGCACGACTGAAACAAACCTCTGAATTAGGAAGATAACCAGGCTCCACAACCAACACATACTTTGTACCATACTTTCTGCACCATTGATCCTTTTGTCCTTCAATCCTTCTGCGCAATTCTTCTGTTTGTTATTGTGCTATAATTAACCATGTCTATGACCACTTTGACATCAATGAAAACATATGTGCAACAACAAATTCAGATCAACAACATCTAAAAATAAAAGAGACATTACAACCAGACAATTTACAATGCAAATTTAATTATTATGAGTTGAAAGAGGATGGAATCCTCATGTACAAAGGAAAAATATATGTGCCAAATTTAGGAGAGATGAAAAATAGTATTGAGGGAAATACACCATGTGTCATATGTTGGGCACCCATGATATCAGAAAACAATTGTAGTTGTAAGAAGTCAATACTTTTGGCCAAGAATGAAGACAAAAGTGACTAATTACATAGCGAGGTGCCTAGAATGTCAAAAGGTGAAGACATATCATAGACATCTAGCGGGGATGATACAATGATTTATCATTCCTGAGTGGAAATGAGAAGTGGTTACAATTGATTTTATTACAAAGCTACCCATAATAGTGAAGAAACATGATTCCATCATGGTGGTGGTGGATAAATTAACAAAAGTTGCACAAATTATTCATGTGAAAACAACATGCAAGGCAACAAACATTGCAGAGACTTACATGAAGGAATTTGCCAGGCTCAGGGATGATTTAAGGGGCTAAATTTCGCTCATGGGCTAATTTTCCATGGTTTTTCCAAAAACAAGATTCACTATTTTAAAAATGATTCACCCAAATTCTATAGGATAAAATTATTTTACCTTAAAAATCGCCAAAAAATTATAAAAATTATATAAAATCCTTAGAAATTTGAATATTTTTACAAAAATATCGCCAATCATTTATAGTTGGCATATAAAGGATTAGTAAGATTCGCCAAGGTTTCTACATTTTAAAATAAATTTCCATCCTTAAAATCATCCTTGGTCAGGCTACATGGGGTGCCTAAGGCAATTGTTTTAGACATAGATCCAAATTTTACCTCTAATTTTTGGAAAGGTTTGTTCAAAAGCTTTGGGACAAATCTAAATATCAGAACAATGTATCACCTAGAGTCAGATGGGAAAATATATAGGACTAATAGAATAATTGAAGGCATGCTCAAAATGTATGTGATGGATTGGGAACCATCAAAGTGGGAAGACTACATACACTTATTAGAGTTTTCTTACAATAATGTGTATCAAATATCATTAAAAATGAGCCTGTTTGAAGCATTGTATAGTAGGAAGTGTAACACACCAGTGAGTTGGGATAACCCAACAAACAAAGTTGTCATTGGGCCATATTTGTTGAGGGAAATGGAAGAGAAAATGATCAAGATTAGGAAGAATTTAAAGGTTACCCATGACAGAAAGAAACATTATGCAGCCAAGAACAAAGTTTTTAGATATTTTAAAGTTGACCAACATGTTTTTCTAAAAGTGAAAGTGAAAAGAAGTTCGATAATATTGGGTTGCTTCCCAAAGTATGCATCAATATATTGTGGGACTTTTGAAATCTTAGAGAAAATTGGGCCAGTTGCATACATGCTAGCATTTCCTACATCCATGAGAGTGCATAATGTATTTCATGTGTCATTATTAAGGAAATGTGTGCCTGACTCTAACCACATAATTGATTGGATTAAGATCTAGGTGGATAACAAAGGGGATTTTTTGGTGGAACTAGTACACATCGTGGACCGGAAAGTTAAAGTTATCTTGAACAAAGCCATAGGATTAGTAAAGGTTCAATGGAACTACTATGGTCCTGAATATGCAACATAGGATCATGAAGAAACTATGTAACATGAATACCCACAATTTTTTGTCAACTTTGAAGAAAATAGAAGTTGAAAATGCAAGACTCCATTTTTGGGCAGCTAGATTTCTGGAACCGCATCTTAGAATTCTTGGTCACCTGCACTAATATCCCCAATAAAATAATGGTACAAATTGATGGACTAGGAGCAATGAAATTGACACATTCCTTGGGTCGGCAAGTTGAGAACAAGAAGAGATTATGGTTGGGATTTCTATTGGAGAGTAAATATATTCCATAATTTTATTTCTAAATATTCTGATGTAAAATTGTATATGTATTTCGGTATGGTGTTTTGAATATTGACAGAGATGGGGCCTGATTAATCCACAAGACAAGGGAATGTATATGAGTCTCTAAGAAGAGTCCAAGGGGGAAATTAGTTGTGGAAATTAATGCAAAACCCATATTTCTAAATTGTATTATCATTTGGGAAAACCTTATATTTATCTTTGAGTGTATGAGAACCCAATCATTAAACTCATGTAAAAGGGTGGGTGTGAGAGTCACATCCTATAGTTATTAGAGAGAATGGGGATGAAGTACAATCAACATTGAGCAGCGTGAGGAGTCAACTATCTTGGGTAAAATAGAGGAAATTCATATGAAAAGAATAGGCAGTTTTACACATTTAGGTTTTTTGCATGAACAACAAGGGAAGAACAAGAAAGAGAGCATTGGATCTAGAAAAGGAAGGCTAGCTGAATTATGGTGCATGTTGGAGATTTTTTGGAGCGTTTTGGAGCTACAAATTGAAGAGATGGGTTGTTAGGCATGAAGAGTGAACTATTGAGTGAGTTTCACTATAACAACAAGTGTTGTTATTGGTTGCTGGTGGTTTTCCTAGTAGTGAGTTCACTTGAGTTTCTAGCAGAGAGATTCTTAGTTTCCTGAGCCAGAGAGACCTTGATTAACAAATGGGATGTTGGATGGACTAAGAGCAGTGAAGGGGTACATTCCTTGGGTTGGGTCGGTCAAGGGGAAAAGAGATGGAGGAAATTTGGGATAACTATAGGAGAATAACAATGGGTTGTGGGATTTTGAGCTATGAGTGGATTGTGAGAGACACTCTTCTCGTATGGATTCCTAGCCCCAAATTAGGGGTCACTTGTTGTTGAGATTTGGAATAACAGGTCTATGGTTGGGTGGAACGTCCTTCCTAAACAATTGGTTTCACAAGTGTTTTAAAATATAAGTCTTTATCTATTTTCTGAGTTATTTCATGAGTTTAGTTGTTGTGCTTCACTCTACGCATGTGAATGGTTTATTTTTTGTTGTGAATGAGTTTATTAGTTTCGTTCATGTTCATTTAGAATTTTGTAGATGTATTTCATTATGGGTATCAAAATCTAGTTAAATATGTGTATAAATCATAGTTTTTCAGCTACAGGAAATGAGTTAGTGGATTTGTTTTTCAATTTTATGTGTACTTTCTACAAGTAATGTTCCTCGGTTATGTTGGGGGATGTTACAAAACTTTTTCAAACTAATACAATACCAATCCATTGTTTCAAGTACATTTGTTTTTCCCATAACCACAATGTCACAAAACCCCATAGCCCAAAACAAATCATTAGAGAAAACTCTACTTCAAATTAAAAATGACTATAGTTACCCAAGTTCTCAACTTTGAATGTGTAGAAATGAAAACCCTACAATCAACAATAGTGGAGTTGCAATGAGAAACCTAGGCAAGCCCTGAGAAATACTCCATAAACTTGAGCAAGCCTAACCCATGCAGTCTCCCTTTAGCGAAGGTTGTAATAAGCCCATATTTTTCTTCCAAGAGATAGTTAACCATGCTTGAAACAACACCACAGTAGAAGGGGGGTTTCAAACCTAGAGCTCTCAAACAACCATTAAAAGGTGAAATCAAAGGTAAACCAACTCATGAAGAAGTTTTACTCTTTTTAATCGGTGAGCCCTGAATTATCACACCATATCCGAACCAAACATTAACAACGTCACAATGTATAAATGGAAGACAAGTTGGGGTAGTTAATACAACCATCCATTGCATGCAACAAGCATATGCCATGGTTGGACATACACTCACAATTTGAAACCTTTGGAAAAGTATAGGCCACAAAAAATGTAGCCACCATATAGGCAAAACATAAGCACTAAGTCGATGACTATATGTTCAATAGGGAAATCATGCTTGAAAAAACTTCATAGTAGAAGTGGGGTTTCAAACCTAAGGCTCTCAAACAACAATTAAAATCTAAAATCAAAGGAAAAACAACTCACTACCAAGATCTACCTTTTTCAATTAGCGAGCCCTGAATTATCACATTAGATCCATGCCAATCATTAATAGTGACACAATGCACAATAAAAAAAAAACTAGAGAAACTAATATGACCATCCATTGTGTGCAATAGGTAGACGCCACTAGTGGACACATGCTCTCAATGCATAAAACAAACAATAACAAATTTAGCAAGACCGTAAACAAGTACAAGATCTAGGCCAAGCATTAACAATGACATAATGCATAAATGGTATGCAAGCTAGAAAAGTCAATAAAACCATCCATTGTGCTTAGTAGTAAAATGCCATTGGTGAACACGTGCTCTAAATGCATCAATCGAACCATGACCAAGGTCTGATACCTTAATAAAATTCAAAACCTTTGGAAAACTAAACACCATAAAAATATGTCACCATTGTACAATCAAAACAATGCAACTAGGAGATGCTTATATGTCCCATTACATAAACCGTGTGCAAGTTGGGGCAATTAATACAACCATCTAGTGCTTGCAATAGGCAGATGCCACCAGTGAACACCACTCTCAATGCATCAACAAAAACAATAGCGAATTTAGTAAGACCAGGAACAAGTATGAGATCAAGCTCAATTATTAACAACAACATAATGCATAAAACATGTACAAGTTGGAGCAGTTAATACAACCACCCACTACGTGCAATAGGAAGACACCACCCATGGACACATGCCCTCACTGCATCGATAGTGAATTTAGTAACACCAAAAACAAGTACCAAATCCAACTGAAGCATTAACAGTGCCACAATGCATCAATTGCCTACAACCTCCAATGGTTAAAACACCATCCACTAGGTGCAAACATTATCAATACCACAATGCATCAATTGCCTACAACCTCCAACGATTAAGACACCATCCACTACGTCACCAAGCAACACACCCTCCATGTTTCAACCAAACCAAAACCATGGCTTCAATGCACATGCATAATCATCCTAATAACTAATGGCCATCCAATAAAATTAACTATTTTAAAATTAAAAATAAAATAAAATAAAATTTGGCATCTTTGAAAAACCAGATCCCAACCCCCAAAAATAAAATGCAACCATTGTTTTGTATAGACAAAACAAAAACACTATATGCCATGCATGGACATAACAAACCCTTTTCCAGCATATTGATATGACTACTTTAAATGTGCCTTGTGGTGACTCGAGAGTATTCTTGACAAACCCATCTATATCTCATGGCCTTTTACATGTGAAGGACCCTAAACACTTCTAGGACCTTTTAGTGATTAAGAGGTAATTAAGTGAGGAATTTCAATCGCAATAGTTTAAAAGTTCTATATTTTGGCTTGTTTTTCAACAACTTTTTCCTGTTTGATTCATCCAAAGTTTTAAACACTTGTTGTGACTTGTAAATCCCCAAAGCAATAAACTAGCATAGCCGCAAAGTGGCTAGTGAACGTTGAAAGGCGATGCCAAAGCTTCTTCTGGAGAGTTAAAACACACATAGAGCTGAGGAAATTTAAAAGTTAATTTCAAATGTGGTAATTCTAAAGGTTAATCAGTTAAACGTGGCAATCATATGGTGGTACAGTAATTTCTTAATATGATTAGGTAAATGTTAAAAAGTAAATAGGTTAACTGATGCATTCAAAAATACAAGGAAGTTATGAAGAGTAAATCACATTCATTGATTTGAGAGGATGACTAAGAATATGCCAGCTTCTTCAATTGTTAGCCATTATTAAAATTTTAGATTAAAAGATGATTAATTGTGCCCATCTCCAATAATATACGCCTATCAGCGTAACTAGATTTGACCATTCTTTCAAAACTGTAATTACCCCACATCTAGAACTTTTTATAAAAGTCAATTTCTTCCCTCTATTTTCTTAACGTGGAGTTGATCTCCGGCCATTTGTGGAGAAAACTTAAACAAGTAGATAAATGAACAGGTATGCTTTAAATGGAAAAGTAGTAAGGCATATGTCGTCATCTCACGTCCACATGACGAGTTTTGAATCGTCACCTTCTTGAATTATTTAAATAAATATTAATATTTTTTTAGAATAAAGTAAATGTTTAAGATTTTGTTTTTTTATTATTTAAATTAATAAATTTTTTTATTAAAATTAAAATTTTATATTAATAAAGTTATTTTTTTAATGTAAAAATAAATTTACTTCCCTCGAATCTTTTTATTAAAACTACTTTAACCAACTATTTAAGAAAAGACCAATCGCCTTTGTCGTTATTTTATTTTAAGCGAATTAAAAATTAATGTAGTTTAATTATTAAAATTTGCTATGTCCAGAGAAGCAGGTAAAGGAGTGTGTTAATTAGGGAGTAATTTTTCTTTCACAGTTATTTTTTCTGCAGGTTATTCAGCTGTTTGTTTTTAAATTTTTGGTTAATTTAAAACTCTGATCGATTTTCTGAGCATCTGGGTTGGTTTAAAATGAGGCAAAACCATTAGAACAAAATTCTAAAATACATGAAACTTTAATCCATGCTAAACTCATACTACCCTTAAAAATTTGACCTGATTCAGCCCATTTTTTAATTAAAATGAAAAATTATCCAAAACTCTGATCGATTTTCTGAGCATCTGGATTGGTTTAAAATGAGGCAAAACCATTAGAACAAGATTCTAAAATGCATGAAACTTTAATCCATGCTCAACTCATACTACCCCTGAAAATTTGACCCGATTCAAACTCATTTTTTAACTAAAAAGAAAAATTATCCAAAACTCTGATCGATTTTCTGAGCATCTGGATTGGTTTAAAATAGGCAAAACCATTAGAACAAGAGTACTCTTGCTCCATAGTTAGCCTACTCAGTACTCAATCACTTCGGTCAATTGTATCATTTTTATTATTGTACATTGAATTTTTATTTTTGTGTGTTTATTTTACTTAATCGACGCCATTATATTCTGGCAACGTGCTACTTGCAATAAATAAATTTCTTACTACACGTCAAAGTTGACTCAAAAATTCATGGAAGCCATTAGAGGCGACGCTGCCAGTTAATCCATTCATTGACTCAAAAATTCATGGAAGCCATTAGAGGCGATGCTGCCAGTTAATCCATTCATTTGTGGCTGCAACTTATTGAGTAGGGAACATTCAGCCCGCAATCAAAACTATTCGTACAGTATTCCCTGCATGAGCCTCAGAAGAAGAATGGAATCAGCGGGTGATGTTCATCCCAAGAGACTCGCAATAAAAAATGATGACGGATCGAGGGAGCAGGAAGGTTGGGAGGGATTAGAACCCATGACCCCGGCCGGCCGTGTCTTTAGCCAACCATCTCTAAATTGTTACATTCTTGTCATTGTAGGATTGAAGACACAGATCGATATCGAGGCCGCAACAGCAGGTCTGGAGGCCACTTTGATTAAACACAAACGCTTCTCCAGCATTGTGGTCGGTCCTGTCATGTTGAATATTAATTCATTCCATCATTTTTCTTTACACGCGCCCTGTCCAGTACTTTCTTTAGTCTAACAGGCAGCCGATTATTCATGTGATTGCAGAAGGAAGAGAAACGCGGGGTTTTGAAATGGTTGCCGGTCAATGTCAATATAGGCGATCATGTTATACTCCCGTTTATCGACCCGGCGGACAATTGCAGTCTGGATTTTGTCAAGAAATATGTATCCAATTTGGCAACAGCTCCTCCCCTGGATCCCTCCAGGCCGCTGTGGCAAATTCATTTTCTGCGCGTTAGATCGGAGGATGCAGAGTCCAGCGCCGTCTTAAGAATACATCATTCCTTAGGGGACGGAGTGTCTCTCATGTCGCTCTTCTTGGCCTGTACCAGAAAGGCCACTGATCCTCAATCCCTTCCCACAATCCCACGCCAAACTCCAAAATCGAACACGAAATCGATTAATGGCGAAAGCAAGGGAATATTGCATTTCCGACCTCTGATCATGGCTGTCTATAATCTTTTCCTTGTAATCTGGTACACTATTGTGGACATGACGCATTTTTTAGCGACAATTGTCTGGATTAAGGACAGCGATACACCAATTAAGGGCTATCCTGGCGTAGAAACGAGCCCTAAGCAGATTGAACACGCTACGCTCAGTCTAGGAGATTTCAAGATTGTCAAGACTGCTGTAAACGGGGTATGTATGGCGCTTTGATGTCTCTCTATTCAAGATTTTATTTGTCTTCGGCGATCTGGTGCTTTGGAAATCTTAAATGTAGGTAATCTTTGTAAAATTTGGATTGTTGAGCTTTAAAGCTGAATTCTGACTCTGTTGAAGAATCGCAGACGGTAAACGATGTTATGCTGGCGATGACTTCAGCAGGGATCCTGCGATATTTGGAACGCGAATACGGTCTGTACGAGCAGATCTTAACTTTCTTTTTTTCTAGCAAACGCAGTGCATATTTGGTGTTAGAAGGTTCTGGGACAAACTAATGGCTATAATAAAAAATATCAGTTGCCTTCTTTAGAGACTTGTAAATAAATTCCTTGAATCTTGATCCTGGGAATATTATTCTGAATCTTGTAATTCCCTATTTAAATTGAAGAGGCCAAGGCCGACGGAGTCTCAAAATCAGAAGACAGGAACTTTGATGGTAAACAACGTCTTCCATCGAATCTGCGCGTGCGATCAGCAATTTTAGTGAATACAAGGCCTGTTCCAGGACTTCATGTACCGTATTTCTCCTCCCCTTTTGATTGCTGAAATTACAAATTCTTACTTTGCAAGAATGATCGATTCTTGCAACTCCGCGGTGGCTTTTTCACAAGTTCTTTAAAATCTATGAATTGTGGACGAAGGTTGCAGCTGACATCAAAACCTCTTATTGCAATTTGCTATAATTGCAGGATCTGGCCGACATGATGAAATCCGGCAAGAGTGGAGGAGCAAGGTGGGGGAATAATTTAGGGTATGTGATCCTTCCGCTTCCCATGGTGAAGCACCAGAATCCTCTGGATTATGCTCGCGCAGCAACTACCCTGACAAGGAAAAAGAAGTTATCTCGGGAAGCACATTTTACTTATGCTAGTGGGAAACTACTGATGAAGCTTGCAGGTGTCAAGGTATGAAAATTAATGGCTGCCTGCATGAAAAACACTGTATACTATAATTATTCGAGCTAAACTTGGGTTAACGGTGGACAGGCGGCCACAGCTGTGACATATAGAATGATCTCACACACAAGTATTTCATTCTCCAACATGGTTGGGCCAGTGGAGGAGGTGGAATTTTTTGGTCACCCAATTGTTCATCTGATTCCAACTGTGTCTGGACACCCTCATGTATGACATCTGAATGAAGAACAAGTATTTCTTTCTATTCCATTTCGAGCATATAAGCAGCAGCAGTATTCAATTGAACTGACGATGACGTTGTGGTGGGTTTTGCAGTCAGTAACTATACACTTTCAGAGTTACATGGAAAAAGTGGTACTGGTGATAACCGCGGCTTCAGAAGTGATAAGGGATCCGAAACAGCTGTGCATCGATTGCGTGGAAGCTTTCCAGTGCATGAAGCAGGCGGCCATTACTAGCTAATCTGTTATACAAGATTTTTGCATTGTAGTTTTCCTTTTAGGAGTTTACAGTTACAGATCCAAAGGGATAGGATATGAAATGTACACCTATAAACTTAGGGCATCCGTTATCCTAGTTTATAGGGATTTCATACACAAATTTAATATTTGGATCTCTTATCAAATTGAAAATTAGATTATTATCATATCTTTTTACTCTGTCGGTTCTGTCGGTTGAGCATATTCCTATGTGTATATTTCTGGCTTCTGTGCGTTGGAAAGTTGAAAATATACTTAAATAATGATTTCTATAATCAATAAAAGTATAAATAACAAAGGTTTTTGGATTTTTCAGTTGGTTGGTGCTCAGTTGTTGTGAATAATTTGACTCGGTTCTATTTTCACTAGGTCTATTGCACTAAATCTATACCGCCCTTGCAACTAAAATTTCTCAATACTTCAATTCATCAGCATGTTTTATATCTATCTTACTCATATGTGACCTGAGAAAAGGACGGATCTCTAATTTGACTTGAGAAAACGATAGATCTTTAAATAAGCCCGTAGCGATCTAAGAGATAGAGATGAGTCCAAACCAAGCAACCAACCACCCAAATTTTAAATGCAAGAAGTGTTAACATCCCATGGCACCTCGGTAATCACACATGGAGGAAGGTCACTCATTCGTTCCTGCTTCAAAATTTAGTTAACTGTTTTATAGTGACATCTTCTTGTCACCAAGTAAACACTGTAACATTCAGCTCATGTGACTCGAGATAATCATTCCTTGTAAATATCATATTCCACATACGACTTCAACCAACTGTCAATAAAATAATTGATCTTCGTTTGCAGTGAAGGATGGTCAGTTTGGAGTCTGATTGAGAGGCCTTCTTTTGCTTTATGGACGTAGGAGAATATGGGAAGCCAGCCATTCAATCGATTTATAAGTTTACGGTCCGATGTAAGGAAATTAATGGCAAACACTTTTCCATCATCGTCCCCATTGGACAACACTCAAAATTTGTTCCTCAATGAATTACTTCAATATCGTTTGTGTCTACTTGTGCTCGGTCTTTGTCATCGCCACCACTATACTTTATCCTAACAACATAGTTATCATATTGTTGAGTCAAAGTTGGACAACATGGTCTATAATGTTCTTTCATAGATGTTGTAGTCATATATGTTGGGTGGTGAAAACATACACTTTGTAGTTATAATAGGAGGGAGGTTTCTCAAGTGTTTGGTTTTCAATATGCATGGAAATTATTAAGATCTTTCATGTTTAAATATGGAAGTCCATGAGGTGTTCAATAAGACTTGTAATTCATTTTTTCTATTATTAGACATAGTAATAAAGATTATCATTGGCCCCATCTATTCTTCTCTGTTGTGTGTGATGTTTTATATTTCTTTATTTTTGTCTATGTTCATTAATTATGTTTGCAAGCTTGAAGTCCAACAAGTGGTATCAGAGCTGAGGTCGGATAAAGGTCGATGAAATTAGAGGGAAGATTGTCATTTGTGTGCAGAGAAAGAGAGTCCGTTGCGAGGGAACTTAATGTTTGACACTCTGTCTGAGGAGGGAAAACCCTATGAGTTCGAAAGGCTATTGGACGCTGAGAAGAAAGGTCGACGGAGCACAAAGTTGGATGCCATGGCAATGGTTAGAGCAAGGTTTCCTCTTGGGTATATTGCTTATCTATGCCAAGTTCTGCAATTTTGAAGGACACACGCAAAGTGTTTGACGAAATGCCTCAATGAGATGATCGTGGAGCATTATGATGGGTTGTCGATGGAGATAGTGAGGCTTGGTCAAAGCAATGGCAAAGCGAAGGTTCCAATGCAAAGTTTGAGCTGGAGTTCACAATTCTCTTTTAATTACATGTAAATGAGCATACGATTGTAAGAGATGGTTAGGCATGCGTACCTTGAGTTTGAAATGCCACTTGTAAAGTCTAGAAAATCTAGATGACAGGGGGGAGCATTTAGTATTCCCAGATACCCAGACTTTGAGGGAAGTTTGACCAGTTTTGGTCATGGAAAGGGGGGACAAATTTAGGTCAAGAGTCGTGGTTTTGGGCACATGGTTTCGATAGCCTGTGGTTTTTTAGAGCCCATGAATTGCATACTCCATTGAAATTAGCCTGGAGGTGAGAGGTAAAGGCTCACTTGGTTGTCTTGGTCGGATTCAGTCAAGGAAGTGTATCTATGTTGGGTATAGTGATGGAGATAAGGGATGTAGATTCTAAGATCCTACTATCCACAAATCATCACTAGCAAAGATATGTACATGGAACAATCATAAGTTGTTCAAGATCACAAAAGGAGATTTGTTTTCAAACTCATGGAATCACTGTATGGCTTAAGGTAACTAAACAATGGTACAAGATGTGTGATTCCTTCATAGTGAGCCAAAGTTTTTTAACATTTAGTGAGTATGATCATTGTGCTTACTTCAAAAGTTTCAATGGCATATTAATTATCTTGGTGTCATGTTGATGATATGCTTGTTGCAAGCAAAGCATGGTTGAGATCAATAGGTTAAAGGCTTAGTTGGCCAGGATGTTTCAGATGAAGGATCTAGGAGAAACAAAACAAATCTTGGCCATATAAGTACACAAATATGAGAAAAATGGTAAGATGTGGTTGTCATAAGTCTATCTCGAAGAAACTAATGAAGTTCAGTATGAACACTGTGAAATTGGTAAATATCCCTTTAGCTTTCCATTTATAATACCCCTAGGTCGAACCCCAAGATGTAATTGGACATGTAGGCTAGTGAGAGAGGATATTTTGACACTAAGTGCCATGGTGTCATATGTTTTGTGGCCATAGTGCCTATATGATTACAATATCTGATTACAATATGTATCATTCATATTAATAATAAATACATCATTGTTGTAGACCAATCAGATGAAAGATAATAGAGGACTAAGAACTCCACTAGAGGAAAGGGGGCTATGTGTCTAAGACTAAGAGCTAAGCCAAGGGGGCTTAAATCATGGAAATATTATTTTAATATCCCCTAAAGTCCAAATCTAAGTTCCAAGAGAAGGGGAACGTATACAAGTGGAGCTTATGAAGCTTCATGAAGACAAGTGTCTAGTAGGGGACATGAAGATATATTGGCAAACTTAGTGTATTTTCCCATCATCTTGTCATTCTTGGGGACTTTACTCTTACACTCCATCATTCTGCGATATTCATTCAAGGATCTTCTCATCATTCCCCGATCACAGTAACCTTCGTTTCTTACCATGGGTGTGTTGTCATTCTATTCTAGTATTTGTATGGGGAAATCTCTGGGGAGCGATCGGTAACAAGAGTACCAAGACTTTTGGAACTAAAGAGGGGGTTGTCAGGCCCGTGTATGTTGAAGAAGCAATTTTTCAGGCCCATGGGTGGTCTCTCTCTCTTTTGAGAGAATTTTCGAAGACTGTTTGTTGGTGCATTTGGCAATAGCTGTAGGGCTCTAAGATGTTTTGTCTGGCATGTTGTTGAAGCCTCGAAAGGAAAGTGTGGCAGCCAAAAGACTATTGAACAGGGAAGGGGTACACTTCCTGAGGTGCGGCATGCATGTGGGAAATGAGAGTCTATAGGCTAGTTGCAACAGTTGGCACCTTGAACTGAGATTAATTATTGAGTATAGACCTTAGTCTGGCCTATGAAGCCTTCCTTGGTGGAGTTCTAGTCTCAGCTCGGGGGTGACCTGCTACTGAAATTTTATGAGAACTAGAGTCTATGGATGGGAGGAACACCTAAGGTCTACATGTAGTTGGTGATTTACAAAAAAGACAAGTGTTCTTATGTGAAATTACATGATTTTTACTATGTATAATATATTTAATGTGTTGTTGTAACTGTTTATATATTTATGCATGGTTTATATATGTTGTAGAACTACATGTTTGTTCATATGCAGGGCATTTTAAGTTAATGAGATGATATCTGAGATGTTTCAAACTTGTTGATGGTAGGAATTATCATATTAAGATATAAAAGCTGTAAATGAAGTAATTCTAAGAAAATTTAGGTTTTACTTGAGTTTGGTGGAAAGGAGATTACAATATATTTTGACATCATAACCAAAATAAGTAGAATTCAAAGGAAAATGAAAATGAAACGGTGTTAGAAGACGGGTTTTTCTGTGATGTGGCCTAGCTTGGGGCTAGGGACGTGACATTATGCTATCAGAGCCCTAGGTTCAAACATTGGACATACATGGGCCAAATATAGAGTTGAAGGTTCAATACTAAGCCTGTATGGGCTAGCCAACAAAATGTTGGAGAGATAAGTTGCAAAAAATTGAATTTCAGAGAATGTTTTTGAAATATTTGACAAAGAAATTTCATGAATTGGAAAAGAAAATTCATGGGAAATTCAATAAGGAAGAGTCAAATTTCATGTACAAGGGTCGAATTGATGTTTACAAGGTCGAAATTGGCCATATTAAGCTTAGTTCCACAACTACAATTGTGGTCGAGTCAAGAATTTTGGAAAAAATTGGGTATTTTTTTGTATGATGATGCCAACATGACATGGAGACCACGTGTTAGCCGATGTGGAAAAATAATGACGTGTAATGCCATGATGGCATGTACACGGTGGTTGGAATGACAGTTGGAAAATTATGTGGAGCCACGTGGTGGGCTAGACTCCAGTTCCGTGAAACCATAGTAAGATCTTGGAATCTAAGTGTTAAGCTACTACGAAGCACAGAGAGAATTGGGGGTATGAACTCTCAAGAATTTGTTAAGTTGCAAGATATCGCGGAGTGCAGAGAGGATCGAGTGTGTGAGTAAGGCATCACACAAACATGCAGTGGATTTTTGGAAATGTGGCTAAGTATTGTTAGCTTTTTAGCTCGGGAGGTACTCTGCATGTTTTGTCTTGTATGCGGATGTTACCTTATGTTGACACTACTAGGCACTTAACTTTGTAATGAGTTTTTATAAAGTTAGTATAAAGTGGTTCTTTTATTAAAGTGACTTTTAAATGAAGTGTACATTCTAATATTAAAGTGACTTTATTTCATAAAGTGCACTTATGTAATAAACTTAAATGTACTTTAATATTTTAAGTGATTTATTTTGGAGGGAAAGAATCATAGCCCTTGATCTTGCAAAGGCAAGATTAGATCTTGACCTTTGCATTTAGGGTTGGGGAATGTGAAAAGACACTTGGGAGGGAAAATGTAATCTTCATATTTTATAAAAGAATGCATTGGGTAGTGTGCAAGACACACTGAGAGAAGGAGTTTGAGAGATTTCTGAGTAAGATTGAGAGATGAAAGAGGGCAGCAAGGAGGGCACATTTCCCAATATATCTAGGGCACAAATCCCAAGGAAGAAATTTATGTTTTAGAGTGTTGTTTTTTATATTTGTTGAGACAGGTCGTACTGTACGGATTCGTACAGGTCGTACAACAACAAATTTGGGCACAAAAATTAAGCCAAGGATTGGCACGGTTTTTTAGGCAACTTTGGGTACAACCTAATGTGGGCAAAAATTTTGAGGTGTTGTTTTCAGTAAATCCATACAACTCTATGGATTGTGGCACGATTTTCAAGGTAGATTGTGGTTGGAAAGTTTTGTGTTGTAAGTGGTTTTTCTCTTGGCTATAAATTGTGCTATTTCTGTCGATATGTACTTCCCTGAAGCTGAATAATAAATCTCTCTCTCTCATTGGGTTTCCCCACATTGAGGTTTTCCTTGGCATTTGCCTAAATTTTTGAGTTATTCATGGTTGGATGAATGTTGTTCATTGTGTTTATTTCTCTGCATATTTACTTAGCAATGTGTATTTCTGCTTATGGTAATTTTTAAATGTGGGTTTTAGACATTTCAGAGTTCATGCAAGACAATTATCTCTAGGTTGCTAAGTGTATGACAAAATCTTAGCTTGTTGATTTTGTCATTAAATTTCTACATGGTATCAGAGCTTGGGCTTCGAGTGACAGTGAGCAGTGAGATTTTTGGGCAAGTTTGAAGGGGGGGAATTTGTGATTGTTTTTCCTTGAGCTGTGATAGGGAATATGACTGCATGTATTAGATTTGAGGATCGATTGGATGACATTTCCAACTATTTGCAATGGAAGGTCTGGATGTCAGTTGTTCTCAAGGAGAACAAGATTTGGAACTATGTCAGTTATGTTGTTGTGGTTCCCACAACAGATCTTGTTGCTTTGGATTTGCATGAGGTCAAGGAGGCCAAAGATCAGAGGATTATTTTGGATGGGGTGAAGGATCACCTTATCCCACACTTGGCTGAGAAGAAGACAACCAAAGAGATGTGGGATGCACTTAAGAACTTATTTGAGGCAAAGAATGAAAATCAGAAGATGGCCTTGAAGGCTAAGCTGGATGATACAAAGATGGGTAAGGAGGAGAGTGTTTCTTCTTATCTTACTCGGGTAGCTCAAGTGAAAGATGAGTTGGTCGCAGTTGGAGAGGTCATATCAGATTCAGAGTTGGTGAGGATAGCCTTGAAAGGATTCACCAAGGAATGGGAAATCTTCGTGAAGTGTGTGGTGGGTCATGAGCATCTTCCAGATTGGAGCAGACCGTGGGACAATTTCACCCAAGAGGAGATCCAAGAAGTATCTCATAGTAGTGGATAGAAGACAGATGGAGCCGATGATAATATTTCTCTTACTGCAAAGAGAAAGAAGAAACGAAGTTCTGGGAGGGACTTGAGTAAAGTCAGATGTTATTGTTGTAACCAGTTGGGGCACTTTGTTTCTTATTGTTCTGAGAGGAAGAAGAAGAAGAAGGAACCAGAGGGGCCTGAGACAGCTGATACAAAATCCATGGAGGACTTTGCTTCCAAGTATGACAGGGGATTTTCTTTGGTTACCCTAGTTTCCAGTGTCGGTAGCAGAGGATTTGGGGGTGATATCAGATGGATTGTGGATAGTGGAGCCTCTTGCCACATGACGGGAATCTAGCAAGTATTCCTAATTATCACAGAGACAGGTCCTGACCGACAGGTGGTAAATGAAGGTGGTATGGTGTGAGTTGTACGTGGATTTGGAAGGGTTAGATTCTGACTCGAGTATGGAGGATTCCTAGAGATTGATGGAGTTCTCTTTGTTCCAGGGTTGAGGGTTAACTTTCTCTTAGTCTCATCCTTGGAGGATGTAGGATATTGTACATTGTTCAAGAGGGAACATGTATTTATCTATAGGGAGGGAGTGGGCCCAGTTGAACTGCAATTGATCGATGATCGGGTGGACAGGTTGTATATGTTGCGAGGACAACCTTGAGGATATGATTCAATGTCGGATGAGGAGCATGAGGAGGCTCCTGAGACTGTGATGGGCCCAAGGATTCAGTGTTGCATTCCAAGAGAAGAGATCAAGTCTCTTCGGAGCACTGGCAGGAGGTTCAGTCAATGTGATCAAACCGATGCTCGGGGTGGAGTGGATTCTCCAAGGAGCTCAGGGTTCCGAATAGCTGTCAGGAGAAGATCCTCTAGTTCGAGTTTTGTGCAAGTGTTGAGGATGGCTTCAGGTTCAGAGGGAGATCCTATTGAGCACAGTGTGATGGGACCAGATGATGGAGATAACAACGAGTACATCCCTCACTAAGAGGGACTGTTATTTTTTTAGCTCGGGAAGTACTCCACATGTTTTATCTTGTATGCAAATGTTACCTTATGTTGACACTACTAGGCACT
>ML824574.1:2835-43085 GCA_009831015.1 Picea engelmannii | reverse complement strand
TAGGATTCATGGGGTACCTAAGGAAATAGTTTCTGACAAAGATATCAAGTTTACATCAAAATTTTGGAAGGCATTATTTAAAGGATTTGGGACCCATATGAACTTTATCTCAACATATCACCCAAAATATGATAGAAAAATAGAGATAATCAATAAAGTGATTGAAGATATCATGCTAAGAATGTATGTGATGGATAAACCATCACAATGGGAAGACTATTTACACTTAATCGAGTTTTCCTATAATAATGGGTATCAAGCATCTTTGAAGATGAGCCCATTTGAGGCATTATGGTAGCAAAAGAAATACTCTACTAAGTTGGGACAACCATGCAGATAGAGAAGTAGTTGGGCCAAAACTACTCAAGGAAATGGAAGATAGGATGGTGAAGATTAAACATAATTTAAAGGCTTCCCAAGACAGGTATAAAATCTATGCAGATAAGAACAAAACTCATAAAGAGTTCAAAGTGGGAGACCATGTATTTCTAAAAGTGAAGGCCAAGAGAAGCTCTTTGAAATTGGGGAGTTGTTCAAAGCTTGTAGCAAGATACTGTGGACCCTTTGAAATCCTGGAGAGGATTGGTCTTGTTGCTTACATGTTTTCATTACCTGCATCCATGTGCATTCATAATTTATTCCATGTGTCTTTTCTTAAAATGTATGTGCTTGATGCTAATCATATAATTGATTGGAATGTGATTTAGGTGGGGAAAGAAGGAGACTTTCGAGTACAACTTGTGTGCATACTGGGTCAAAAGGTCAACCATCTCTAGAATCAATCCATCGAGCTAGTAAAGGTCCAGTGGACCTATTATAGTCCTGAAGATGTAACCTGGGAATATGACTATGCCATGCGGGAAGAGTATCCACATCTTTTTGGATCTTTTTTGAATAATTTTACTTGTACATGTGTACATATGTAATGTCCCTTGTCCAAAACCCTTTGTAATTATACATATAGACTGGTGAGACGTGGTATCAACTGTGAATGTAAATGTACATTTAAGCTGGTGAGATGTTGGCACTAATTTTTTATGTTGCGCGCACTTGATTAGTGAGTGGAGTATTCTTATCAAAGCTAGGGTGCACACATTTCGTAGTGTTGGTCACACCTGGGTAAGTGCACACATTTCACAGTGTTGCCCGCACTTGGGTAAGTGTGCGAGAATGACCTGGAAGTGCGCATAGAGCTAAGTTATATATATGGTTGTATATGTATTGAGGCTGGAGAGCCTATGTGATTATGAGGTTGGTGAGTCGAGACCCAGATAGGCCATTGTGCCTTTCCATGTAAATATAATCCCAGTTATTAATATAATATTACATCGTTGGCGTTGCACGCAAACAGACTCAAATGAAACTATATGGGGGGTTAAATCCACTGGAAAAGGGAAAATGGGGGCAGGACATAAGTCTTAGTGGAATATTTTATAATATTCTCGAAAAGTGTAATGTTGGATAATTATTTTTTCCTAAGTTTCAGGGGTTGGGAACGAGTCACCAAGTGGCTTAAGTTACTTTTGAAGGTGACAAGTGTCGAGTTTAAGGCATGCAATAATATTGTTGGCCTTAGTGTATTTTGGGGATTATTCAGGATTATTCATGATCCACTCTCGTGTGAATAAGGGGTCAATTTCAGAAGAGGACAACTATTACCTTATTTGCACAAAGAAGTTTGTAAGGAGTTGCGGTGTTATAATAAGAGTTTACTGTCGAAGAGATGGGTTTTTAGGCTCGTGAGTAGTCTCTCTGGGTGAGAGATTGGCTATTGAGAAGTGGGTTGTCAGACCCGTGAGCATACTCTCAAAGTGAGAGTTTTTTTGAGAATTGTTCCATGGTGCGCTGAGAATTAGTCGCAGAGCTTGGAGACTTCCTATATGACCTATTGTTGTTAACCCTGGAAGGGAAGTGGGGAAGCCGAATGATTGTTGAGAAGAGAAGGCGCACACTTCCATGGGTGTGATAGGTGTGTGAAGAATGAGGGATTTTGGGCTAGTTGCAACAACTTGCACCTTGGACTGAGCAATTATGTTGAGAAAAAAACCTTATCCTGTCACTAGGAACCCTTTTTCCCTGGTGGAGTTAAGCCCCAAATCAGGGGTGACCTGTTGCTGAAATATTATGAGCAAAAAAGTCTATGGCTGGGAGGAACATCTGAGTTCTACGCGCAGTTGGTGACTTTCATAAAATATAAGTGTTCTTATGTGCTTGTCTCATTTACTCTATGCTTATTTGTATATGTTTGACATGGGTTAAATTATTGTATGTTGTCGTACATAAGTAGTTGTTTTTATTATGTCTAATGTTTCTTGCACATGTAAGTATGATGCTTATGGCCTGCATTTGTAGACATGAATGAGTATGAAATTTTTTGATAGTCTTTCCTATTAAGTTAACCTTGTGATTTTGGTTATGAGTCTTCAAGAAGAGGATTGAATGGCCGGGTCCACAGGAAAGTAGATTGTGTGCATAGGAGGCTGGAATTCATGTGTGTGTGCAAGGAATTAGACCTCGCACATGAGGAAATAAGGATTGGAGTGTGATGCCATGGTGGTTTTGTGCACGATTGTGATGTGTGATCAACATGTTGGTGCAGATAGTTATTTGAGTTACTTCCACTGCTAAAGTTGTGTTAAAAGGAGTAAGTTATTTTGGTGCATCTCAATTTGAGGTTGAACACATTACTTCGAGTAATACTGCGCAGACTTGTGTTTAGAGTAGAATTTGCGCAGTGGATTTTCAGAGTTTTATTGCTCAGCAGTATGCTAGGGATGTTACATTTTGGTAGTAGAGCAATCTTAGAGCATGTTGTAAGTGCTAGTAACGGGAAACATTGCAAGGTGGTAACAATACTCAGTGGGGAGATTGGGTACGCTACATTTTTATTGATTTAGAGCTACATAAGTTGGGATTGAGTGACATGGCCCAAAATGGGGTGGATGGGGATGTTACAACATAATGCACTGAGAACAATGCATAAATAAGGTGGAGGGGAATGTAATTCCCCTAGGATGAACCCCAAGATTTAATTGGACATGTAGGCTAGTGAGCCATGATATTTTGGGCCTAAGTGCCAAGTGTCATATGTTTTTTGGCCAGAGTGCCTATATGATTACAAGATATTTTTAATATGTATCATCCATGTTAATAATAAAAACATCATTTCTACAAATCAATCAGACGAAAGACTATGGGGGACTAATAACTCCACTGGGGTAAAGGGGGCTATGGGTCTAAGACTAAGAGCTAAGACAAGGGGGCTTAAGTCATGGAAATATTATTTTAATATCCCCTAAAGTACAAATCTTGAGATGTCTTAATCTACGTTCTAAGAGCGGGGGAACATATACAAGTGTAACTCATGAAGCTTCATGAAGACAAGTGTCCAAAAGGGGACATGCAAATATATTGGGAAACTTGGCGTATTTTCCCATCATCTCGTCATTCTTGGGGAATTTAATCTTACACTCCATCACACTACGATATGCATTCATGGATCTTCTCATCATTCCCTTATTATTGCAACCTTCATTTCTTACCATGGGTATGTTGTCATTCGATTCTCGTATTTGTACAGGGAAAGATCTGAGGAGCAATAGATAACAAGAGTACCAGGATTTCTAGAACTAAAGAGGGGTTATCAAGACCGTGTAGAATCTCTCTCTCTTGTGAGAGAACTGCTAAAGAATATTTGTTGGTGCACTAGGAAATAGATGCAGGGCTCTAACACTTTCTGTCTGGCTTGTTGCTAAAGCCCCAAAAGGGAAGTGGGGCAGTTGAAGGACTGCTGAACAAAGAATGGGCACACTTCCTAGGGTGGGACAGACATGTGGAAAATTAGAGTTTGTAGGATAGTTGCAATATTTGGCACCTTGACCTAATATTAGTTGTTGGGTATAGACCTTAGTTTGGCCTAGGAAGCCTTCCTTGGTGGAGTTCTAGTTTAAATGCGAGGGTGACCTACTGCTGAAATTTTATGAGCAATAGAGTCTATGGTTGGGAGGAACGTTTGAGGTTTGCACACAATTGGAGATTTACATAAAATATAAGTGTTCTTATGTGAAATTACATGATGTTTATTGTGTATAATATATTTAATCTATTACTGTAACTATTTATATATTTATGCATGGTTTATATATGTTGTAGAAATGCATGTGTGTTCATATGAAAGGAATTTTAAGTTAATGCAATGATATCCAAGATGTTTTAGACTTGTTGATGGTATGAATTATCATCTTAAGAGATAAAATATGTAGAGATAGTAATTCTAAGAAAATCTATATTTTCCTTGAGTTTGATGGCAAGGAGATTACAATATATTGTGACATCAGAACTGAAATAAGTAGAATTTAAAGGAAAAAAAAATGCAATGGTGTTAGAAGACGGGTTTTTGCATGACATGGCCCATCTCGGGGCTAGGGATGTGACACCATTGTGAGATTTATTCAATTTTATGTCTTGGTAGTAAGGAAGAAAAGGATTATACATCTCTTGTACCATATACAGTAGGAAGGTTTATGTTTGCGATGGAATGTTCAAATATTTCAAATGTAGTTGGTGTTGTCAATGTACACATGGAAAAACTAGGTAAAGAGCATGAAAATGGGTGCTTCGGTATCTTAGAAGCACGAGTATCACCTATAGTGGTTGTAGTGATTTATCATGTGGTTATGTTGATTTAGAGGAGGTGGAATGGTCCACATTGGAGAAAATTGTGCAGACATGTTCACACAACCAATATTGTTAGATAAGCTACAGTGTTTTTTGGCTTCTCTTGGCTCATCGGAAAGGTGATTATTGATTCATTGGGTATGGTATCAAGAAAACTATTTTAAAGGTGGAGATCGTTGGGTGGTGAAAATACAAACCTTTTCGTTACAATATGAGGGAGGTTTTTCAAGCGTTTTCCTTTCTGTATTCCTAGAAACACTTGATATTTTTCCTATTTAAATATAGAAGCTTGTGAGGTGCTCCATGAGAATTGTAATCCATTTTTTCCAATATTAGGCTAACAAATAAATATTACCATTTCCCCCATATATTACTCTCTACTATGTGTGCCAAAAACCCACCACCCCTGCTCCTTGGGCCCCTCCTCTCAAGGTCCAAAAATTAACATGGGTAGAAATGGATGAACACCAACTCAAGGGTCTTTGCTACAATTGTGATAATAAATACTTTCTTGGGAACAATTGTAAATAATAGAAACCTTTTATGGCCGTTTTAGAGGATGTTTCTGATGAAGAGATTGTGGTTTCACCTGAAGAAAAGATACCCAAAATAGATAATCCTACACCGCCCCCTGATCTTCTGGAAGTTGAAACACTGATTTCACTGAATTATCTCAATGCATTTTCTTCTCTCAAAACCCTCAAATTGATTAGTTACATTAAGCACAAGAAATTCATCATCCTAGTTAACAGTGGAAACACTCATAATTTCATTCATCACCACCTTTCTCAAGAAGTCAATTGTTATATCTATGTTTTCAACCATTTTCAAATCATGATTTCCAATGGTGGTTCCATGAAATGTGGGGGCATTGTGAAAATGTGTGCCTACAAATTGGTCAGTATAACCCAAAATATCACATGTTTTCTATTCACATGGGTAGTCGTGACATTTTTCTTGGTTTTGAATGGTTACGCACTCTTGGCCCCATCACCATGGATTTTAAAGAGTTAACCATGCAATTCCAACTAGAAGGAAAACAATATAAATTCCAAGGCATTACAACAGGGTCTCCGGAGATCATCAGTTCCCATCACATTGAAATGTTACTCAAAAAAGGCCATTCTAGCATCATTTCCCAACTCCATTCCATTCAAGCAGTTGAGACACCCTCATTACACCCCGATATTCAAGCGATCATTTCCTTCCATCCCACTACTTTCCAAACTTCCCAGGGCCTTCCCTCCTCCCATGGATACCATGACCATTCCATTCCTTTAATCTCAGGTAGTCTTCCTCCCAATGTTTTCCCTTGTCATCATCCCTTTGCTAAAAAAAAAAAAATTTGATAAAATTGTCCAAGAATTGTTAGAAGTAGGCATTATCCATCCCAATACCATCCTCTATTATTCCCATGTTGTCATGGTCCTCAAGAAGGAAGGAACTTGGCACATGTGTCATAATTTTCATTCCCTTAACAAACTTACCATCAAGGACAAATTTCTCATTCCTATTATAGATGACCTTCTGGATGAACTAAGTGGGGCTCAATACTTTACCAAACTGGACCTACATTCAGGATACCACTAGATAAGTATGAAAGAGGAAGACATCCCCAAGAATGCATTTCACACTCGTGAGGTCCACTATGAGTTCTTGGTCATTCCCTTTGGTTTATGTAATCCCCCCTCCACTTTTCAAAGTCTCATGAATCATGACTTTAGTCCTTTCCTACATCACTTTGTGTTAGTTTTATTTGATGATATTCTCATCTATAGTAAAACTTGTCCAACCCATCTCACCCATGTAGATCAAGTTCCCCACCTGCTCTCCAAGCGCCAACTTTTCCTCAAACAATCTAAATGTGCTTTTGGTGCCTCTGAAGTTGAGTACCTGGGTAATATTGTTGGAAAGGATGGTGTAAGGGTGGATCCTAAGAAAATTGAAGCTATGCATAATTGGCATCGCCCTAAAAATATTAAAATTATACATGGTTTCCTAGGTTTAATGAGATATTATTTCAAGTTTGTTCATAATTATGGAAAATTTGTGCATCCTCTCACAACTCTCCTTAAAAAGAATGATTTCAGTTGGACTCCAACAACTGACCTATCCTTCGAATCCTTGAAAGAGGATATGTGCACTACTCATGTATTGACCCTACCTAACTTCACCAAGACCTTTGTTTTGGAATGTGATGCATATAGGAGAGGAATCGAGGCAATCCTCATGCAACATGGATGAACTTTGGTGTTCACTAGGAAACATTTGTCGCACCGACATTTGGGCCAATCGATTTTTGGAAAGAAAATGTTGGTTATTTTGCATGCATTGGATCTGGGGCTCCCTTATATATTGGGACAACAGTACCAAATTAAAACAAATAATCAAAGCGTCAAGTACTTCGTGGAAAAATCAATTTCATCCCCGAAGCAACAAAAATGGGTGACCAAGCTGTTTGGATATTATTATGAGATTTTTTACAAGAAGAAAAAATAAAATGTAGTGGTTGATGCTCTTTCCAGGAAATATGAAGACGAAGGGTCCCCTTTTTCCCTCTCATTCATTGTAGCAGACTGAATTCATTTTTTTCAACAAGAATGGTATTAAGACCCCAAAATTTCCATCCTAATCCATAAAATTCAACGGGATCCACAAGCTTCTCTAGGGTACTCTTGGCACAATGAAGAGTTTTGCTATAAAGGTCACTTGTATTTAAGAAAAGTTGACCCTTAAACCCAAGGTGCTCTCTAAGTTTCACACTTCACCTACAATGTGCCATTCAGGTTTACCAAAACTTATGAATGAATAAAACAATATTTCTGATGGGATGGTATGAAATAATACATCTGTACATTTGTGGCTGAATGTGATACATGTCCATGCAATAAGGGAGAGATTTCCAAACCTCCTAGTACACTCCAACCACTTCCACTTCCCCCTACTATTTGGATGGATATTTCCATGGATTTCATTGTTGGATTACCCAAATCAGGAAATAAGTCAATCATCATGGTGGTAGTAGATCATCTTTCTAAATATGCTCATTTCTATGCTCTTTAACACCCATTCACAACGTCCATAATGGCTCAAATTTTTATGGATAATATCTTCAAACTCCATGGAATGCCTCATTCTATTGTTTTTTACTGTGATCCCACTTTCACCAACAATTTCTGGCAAGAACTATTTAGTCTCTAGGGAACTAAATTGCATCTCAACACAACTTATCATCCCTAGACTGATGGCCAAACAGAAGCAGTCAACAAGTGTTTGGAAACATATTTGAGGTGTTTTTCATCTGACAGACAACATCAATGGGTTCAATGGTTGCCCCTAGCTAAATGGTGTTACAACACCTCTTATCATACTACCACTCACATGACTCCTTTTGAAGCATTATATGGATAAAAGCCACCATCAATTCTCCCATACATGTCGGGTGTCTCTAAGGTTCAAGAGTTTGATCTCAATCTTACCATCCTCATGAAAATTCTTCGTACTCTCAAAGAAAATTTGGTAATGGCTCAAAATTGCATGAAGCATTAGGTAGGTCAGGGTCGTTCTGAATGTCAATTTTCTAAAGGGGATCAGGTGTTTCTCCACCTCCAACCATAAAAGAAGACTTCACTCAAATACCAATAGTATCATAAACTTGCACCAAAATTTTATGGGCCTTATACTATTATCAAACATATGGGGCTAGTGGCCTATCAGTTAGCTTTTCCCAGTCATTTGAAGATACATCTTTTTTTTCCATGTCTCATGCCTGAAGAAAGTGATTAGCATCAAATGTCCCACCCAGACCATCCTACTAGAGTTGGATGAAGAAGGTTCCATTTGGTTGCATCCACAAGACATATTATACCAGAGAGAGCTTCGTCTTCGTTAGTGCACCATCAAGGAATTTTTGGTTCACTAGAAGGACACTCCACCAGAATATGCCACATGGGAACTGAATACCATTCTGCAACAATTTCTTCATCTTAAGCCTTGAGGACAAGGCTTTTTTTCAAGGGGAAGGGAATCTAGGGACCTAACCACTCACGTAGATAGAATAATATATTTTCCATGTAATAAATAATGACATTAGTTAATAAGGCCTAAATATATTTTCCATGTAATTAAGGCCGAAATTAGTTAGGAAGGCCTATTTAAGAAATATGAACAAGTCAATGTAAGAAGACTTAATATAAGCTTCCACTTCTAGAAATATCTTCCTCTAGAATGTTCTTTAGAAGTTATATTTAGTATAAATAAGAGTAGGATGCATGATAAAGTTTGTCTTGAGAATTATTGTAATAGAGATATACTCTATTGGAGGTTTCCCCCTCGAAGAGGTAAGTGAACATTGTTTTCTTTGAATAAAGGTATTATTTATGGAGTTGCTCTTCTCATATTTTGTTGTTCCATTGATATATGTTGAATATTCGTGTTTCTTCATATCATATTACATCTGGTACCTTACATAAGGTCCATGAACATCAAGATCACCTAGAAAAGTCTTGTAAACTCCCTAGTCTAGTCACACTCAAGAAAGAATAAGATACAATGGTTTTGTAAGGAGTGCCAAGGGTATTTAAAGCAGTGGTGGACTTGGAATATTCCAAGTGCTAACAATTTGATGACTTGGAAACTAAATTTTATTATTAATGCATCAGTTGGATTAAGGGTTCCATCCATTCACATTAAAATTAGCTAACCATGTAAAAGGAAACAACTCATACATCCGAGGATAAATTCTTTGTTAAGCCCTAGACAAAACCCCATGTTAAGAATAAAGCCCCATGTTAATTCCTAGATAAAGCCATTGATATTGATTTATCACATTTCTATTTCTATATTAGTGGTGTTGGCTAGACCCTTTAATTGTAATTATACCCTTTGTCTTCTATATATATACCAAGGAGACCTAGTTTTACAATCATCTCATCTTGTACGTTTGTTCTATTGTAAAATTAGGTTCCCCCCTAGAAGAGGCTTATATTTCATTATTCTATATAATTCTCAAGGTGTGGAGTTACTTCTCTTTATATTTTAAGGCTATTTGGGTGCTTGTTGCCTAACATTTGGAATCACAGCATACGATCCCAGGGTTTTGTTCCTTCAAATGAGTCACCTTGGAAATTTCACTATAACTTTTTTTCTTGGATGTTTTATATAGAATTTTTTATGGAAGACTAATGAGACATATCAAATTAATTTTGTTAAAAGGATTAAGTTTTGTTTTGTTATAATTTCAGATTTATAGCCTGTGGAAATTAGGATTTGTGACTAGTACTAAAACTAATCTCAAATAGGTGTTCTTGGTAAAAACTCCATAACTTTTTTTTTTTTTTCTGGGAAGTTTAAGACAATTTTTTTTTTGGAAGAATCATGATACATAGTGAAGTACATATGGTAAAAAATTAGGTTTTTTCACTACACTTTCATTTTTTTGTTTGTTAATAATTTCGATCTATTTATATTTCCATTGAAAAATATAACAAAAAGCTTGTTGTTGGAATTACACTAGGGAAACCAGACCAAAAATAGTGTAGTAAATTGTATGAAGTTTTAAGAAAGGTTCGTCTCTGGAATCTAAAGGACCGATAGTAGCTACTCCTAGGACTTTGAATACAACAAAAAAATATTCTATGTAATTTCCTAGCTAGACCTTTTTTAGGCCTAACACTAAAACATCGTCCTTCAACGTAAACCAACTTACTAAGAAATCAATTATTCATGAAAAATAATAAGGAGGAGAAGGACTCTTCGCCTCATGCACTTGGGGTTGAGGCTCTTCCACCGTCGAGAGGTTGATTCCTGCAATTTTCTAAGCCAACTGGTTCATTTTTATGGTCCATAAGTCAAATCTACATCTGCAACTCGTCGAGATGGAGCATAATTTCCTCTTTGTCATCTTCCTTGTTGGCTAGAGCTCGCCCAGAAACAGTTTCATTTTCCAATATATTTCTATGGTCTTCATATAGTGGGACTCTCGAGAACATATTCCCCTCGTGTTTGGGACCCAAGAAAGAACGTTTGCATGAACCTATTCATCTGTTACGAAGCGCCTAAGGACACAAACATCAACTTAAACAAGGTTTTTCTCGGATTGAATTTGGGGAGGGGTGTGGATGAGGTATGAATCTGTCGAGTTCTCAGCTACTGCAACAAGAAGGGAACCAAAGAACACTCTTTTGTGACCCGAGGATCCTCCTCAGGAGCAGCAAGAGCGAGTACCTCTTCCCATGGGAATTGCAAACAAGGGATTTGTAGGAGGATAGAATGATGTTAGGAGGATAAGAGAGTGAGAGTTCAGATGAGTATCATAGTGAACAAGATCATGTTGAGGTAAAGGAATGAGACTAGTCCAAGCTCGATGGGGATATGGAGTAAGGAGACTAGCCATTGCGATGGAAATCATGTTGATGAGAGCATTACTATGGCCATAATAATGACCATTTAGAGAGGTGATAATGGAGTCCATGATGAAACTAGAGAGGTTTATACAGAGGATAGTCCAAGACTGAGCTCGTCAACTGAGAAGGATATCTCGATGAGGAAGGATGATGCGTCCATTGAAGTTTGGAGGTCGGGTGCTATGCGTAGGAGGGTCAATCATTAATAGCATGGGAAGGTTGGGTACAAGTGGGAGGAGGAGGATAGGTAGTGGTCGGAGGGGAGGATGTGTCTTGACTTGGTCGGGGTGGGAGCCCCAAGGCCAATTGCTTCCCTACCACCCGATATGGGGGAGCANAGGGGGAAGGGGGGGGGGGAGATTCCAATCAAGGTCTAGGACTCTGTCTCCTCTATCAATCCATTCATTTTCTAGACAGTCAATGAGTTTATTAGTTGAGCCTTTCACATGGGAGGGCATAATAGCATCAATTCTAAGAATGAGAGAGTTAATTTGTTCCATAATTGCTTGAAGTCTCCAGCTGGTAGTGTTTTTATTTAAATGGGTTCCACATTGTAGTTTGCAAAGGATGTGTATAAAAAGTTGCGAGTCTCCCTCTATGACCAAAAAATGATAGTGCTCTCTGATAGAAATGGTAAGACCAAGTTCTAAATATTGAAATTCAGCTGCGTTGTTTATTTATATTCATATGAAGCTGCCATAAACCCAAATAATTTGTCTTTCTCTATTGCGAAAAACTCCTCTATAATTGGCTGGTCCCAGATTCCCTTTAGAAGCGCCATCGAAGTTAAGCTTGAGGAAGCCTTTGTGGGGAGGGGTCCAAAGGAAAAGGGAAGAAAGGGTAGAAGAAGGAGTCGACGGTGACTCAATGTTAGGAGGGGGATGAATGTTTAGGCTCAAATTAATTTGAAACCCTTGAGGAGAGCCCTTCTAGTCTTGGAGGGACCAGGTGGATAAGAGCACCATTTCTCGAATGTTTTGTTGGGTTTGAGCCCAGATTGAGTCTTTCGAGGAAGAGACATTCTTGAATATGTGTCTATTATTCTCCTTCTTGATTCTCCAAAGAGTAAAACCAGGAAGGAGTTTCCATGCTCGGTTTACGACGGGGTTAGAGAAGGTCGTTGGTCTCCATTGAGTTATGGTATATGCAACTTTCTCTCTGTTACGATCTGAATTTTGGAAGATAAGAGATCCTTGGTCCCATATCATGGAGGATAAGGGGTAGGAGTTTAACAAGTGATTAATTGTTTCATAATTATGTTTGCAAAGATGGAATATTTTTAGTCCTTGGAAGCCCCATTTGAGAAGGTTGTCCCAAGTTAGAATTTTCCCTTGGCGGAGAAGCCAAATAAAGAAAGAGATTTTCGGCCACAAATTTTGAGTCCCAATTTTGATCGAAGGTTCCTGAGATGGCCTAGTTTGATCCCCGATGGACAAAAGATAGGATTCTTTGAGAGTGAAACAACCTACAGACTTTTATCCCTAGCGGAGATTGTCTTTTCCATGGTGAATGTGAATTTTCCTTTGAGACAGACTTTGCCAAAAGTATTCCCAATCTATTTGTGGAGGAAGAGGGTCCCATTGTTCCTTGGGAAGCCATGTTCCCCAAATGTCATTTTGGTTGGAGGGGAGAAAATATTGAGAAATCAACAATCTATTCTGGGCCATCATCCTATCTTTGAGTGCTTTTGTTTCTTTATTTTTTCTGAGAGGAGGGAGTTGCTGCCAGGCATCCTCCAAGAAGAGTGCAGTGTGGTCATCCTTGATATCCCATAAGCAGTGTGAGTGAATGAGATATTTTTTTTCCCAAGATGTGTTCCATATGTTAGAGCCCTTGATATTAGTCGAGAGTTGTATGAGATCATGAGAGTCCATATGTGGACAATATTTCTTGCGCCAGAGTCTCTCCCATGGTGTATCCTTGGATACCAACCATCTCCACCAATGTTTTGCACCCAGTACTGAGTTGAGGGTTTCTGGATCTTTGTGCCCAAGGCCTCCTTTAATTTTAGTAGTAAAATCTTGTCCCAATCTACCAACACCCACTTTTTCTCCTTTTGAGCTCCTTCCCAAAGAAAGGAACGTTGAAGGTTTCAGATAGATTTTAGGATGGATTTGGGAGAAGCTAGGGACGAAAATAGATAGAGGGGCATGGATTGGAGAACAAATTTGAGGAGGAATAGATGTCCAAGTGTATTGAGAACTCTGAAGGACCAATTTTCTAGCATTATATTTATTCGAGTGATGCGAACTTCCCAAGAGGACGCTCGAAGTCCATTGGTGACTAACAGAGCCCCAAGGTACTTGGAAGCAAGCAATCTTCTTTGAAATCCAAGGATTCAAGTTATGTGCAATTGAATGGATGGGGGGGTATGAAAGAACAAGATTTGGGATTTATTGGTATTGAGGTCCATGTTGGATGCTTCCCCAAAATCAGTGAGAACTTGTTGGATGGATTTGGCTTCCTGAATGATAGGTTGGGCCATAAGCATGGTGTCATCTACAAATTGTTGATGGGACAAGGGCTATTCATCATTATGGAGGCGTAGACCTTTGATTTTTTTTTATGTATGGCCTCTTTGATCGGTCTACCAAGTCCCTCAGTCATGAGGATGAAGAGAAATAGAGAGGGGGAGTCTCCCTGTCGAATTCCGTGAGAGGGGGAGAAAGGATGAGAAGGGTAAACATTAATCAGGATAGATAAGAAGGCCTAAGAGGTTAGAGAGAGGACCCACTTTATCCAAGAAGGGGAGAAGCCAAAGGCCCCCCGGAGGGTGAGGTGGATAAATTGTTAGTTAATTTTTTCAAAGACCCTAGACAAGTCAAGCTTAAGAAACATTCCAAGGGAGCCAAAAATTCTGAGCGAATGGATGACTTTGTGGGAGAGGATGATTTCGTTGAGGATTTGTCTACCTTCGACATACCTTGTTTTCTCAGGAAAAATTAAGGAGGGGAGAAAGGGATTTAATCTAGTGGCAATAATTTTGGTAATGATTTTGAAAATGACATTGCAAAGAGTGATTGGTCAATATTTATTAGGGTCCTCAACCTTGTCTTATTTTAGAATAAGGGCTAAGAAGGTGGAATTTAGGGCTGGGAGGACATTTGAGAGGATACAGGAGTCCTTGAATACTTCCCATATATCGTTCTTAATGACCGACCAACATGCTTGATAAAAGTATGTCGTGAATCCATCTGGCCCTAGGGACTTGTTTTTTGGCATGTCAAAGACATCTTGTTCGAACTCCTCCAGAGTAATAGGTCTCATGAGGGTGATTTTTTTATCTGGGTAGACAATGAGGGGAATATGTTGGGTGATGCATTGAATGGCAGGTCTATAGTCCTCTTTTGGTTGATACAAGGGTTTGAAAGTGAGTGACAAGTTCCCTTTCAAATTCATTGTGCTCTGTCAGGCGGTGACCTTGATTTTTCTTGAGGGATATAATGCGATTGTGATTCCTGCATTGAATCATTGACTGATGGAAGAAGTTTTTGTTTCCCCCCCTCTTTCAGCCATATGATTCGAGACTTTTGCTTCCATAATATATAATCTTGGTTTTCTCTTTCATTTAATTGGGATTAAAGATGCTTCTCCTCTTGAGTAAGTGCTTCAATTTTGCCTTCACTTATTATTACCTACTGTAATTGCTCCATTTTCTAGGTTAATTTTTTCTTCTCTTGCAGAATGTTTCCAAATTTCTCTTTTTTCTAGATTTTTATTTGTTGCTTGATATATTTGAGTTTTTGTTGAAATTTGTACATAGGAGAGAGGGATATGGGATTGAAGTTGGTTCACCAGGTTTTGAAGGTTTCGAGGAATTTCGGGGAGCTAAGCGAAAAACTCTCAAAACGAAAGGGCCAATTTCCGGGACTACCATAGAGGTCGAGGTGGAGCTGAATGGGCCAATGATTCGAACTAGAAAAAGGGATAATGGATGCTATGGGATGCATATTGGACAGAAGGATTGAGTTAGAGACAAGAAAGCGATTGAGGTGAGAGGAAACTTTTTGAGGGCACAACATTGATTTTTCCATTGAAGGTGCCATTAGTATTTTCTACGTCTACCATCTTGAGGGTATGAATGACATTGTTGAAAGAATGAGACTCGTGGTTGAGACGTCGAATACCTCCTTATTTTTTTGAGAGAGAGGTAAGAAGCTTGAAGTCGCCTCTAATAATCCAATGATGGTTGGAGGTTAGAGTCTGAAGGGATAACATAGAGTCAAGGAAAAGGGATTTATTAATTGAGATATTTTGTCTATATACATTGGTGAGGAAGCCAATGGTAGAGGATCCAATCAACTGGAACTTCACAAATTTAGCGTGTTTAGTGGAATTTTGACCCTTGACCAAGTTTTGGAGATCCTTGGTCATGTTTGAACTCTTTTGGGACTTCAACAAGCTGATCGAAGGCGGAGCACAAGTTGAAGAGGAGATCACAGGATCTTGTCCCCTTTTTAGGGCAGTTTTGGGATTAGGGTTTATGTAACGGGTATGGGATGTCGGTCCATGAGTTTATCCATGTTTGGGCCCATTTATTAATGTATAAATAGATATCTAGGCAATATAAGAAAGGTGAAGATGCCAAGTGTTAGAATTCTATCTATGTGATTGCAAAGGCTTTATGCATAGTGTATGTTGAGACTTGTAGAGCTAAGTGCAAGTGATTGTAAGAAGGCTTTGTGCTTAAACCTAGCTCGGGGAAGGAGGATCTGGCGAGGTGCACATAGATCTCCTGTCCTATGTGGAGTGGGTTCTGAGGATTTGTGCATGTAAGGAGATTGACAGAAGATACTAAAGAAGACGAAGAGTTGGTGGACGTAGCCCCACACTGGGGTGAACCACGTATATCCCGTGTTATGGTTGCTTTGTGCATTCTGGTTATTGTCTTGTGTATATAATTTAAGATTAAGTATAGTAATGAATGTTTAGATGGATCTAGTATGATATCTTAGTGCTTAAATGATGTGAATAAATGCTAGATCTGGTATTTTTCCATGTGCTAAGTGCTCAAATGTGTTAGATATGGTAGAATACTACGTTGTTCTATAATTAGGGTTGGATCTGCAATGTGAATAAGGGTTAATTACTGATGAATGTTAACTGCTAAGTGCTTTGTTAAGTGGTATAATCACAGATTTGTGTCCCAACTAGGTTGCAAACATTTGAGTCCTGCAACCACCCTTGCCTCTACCTTGGATGAGACTTCATCTTCTTCGCAGGTGTTGTCGAAAGGGCCGATAGTTAGGGTTTTGTTGGTGCATTTTTGAAGTGTTCAACCCTGGGTCTGCCCCTATGCCAACAAATTGTTCCATTGCCGGGACCTGAAACTGTGATTGCTGGGAACTGAAGAAAAGAAAGCTTTGTGCGTAGATATGTTGCTTTAGTGCGCAATATTCTACTTGACTTGTGAAGCTCTGTGTTGAGAAGAGAAGTCTGATCTAAAGAAAAGAGGTAAGATATTGAAGCTTTGTGCTCTGCGAAAGGTAAGATAAGTGAAAATTTGTGTTTCAAAAGAATGAATCTAGGTATGTTTGATAAATTTTGTCCTAGTCTGAAAACTAGGGCACAGTTAGAAGAAAGAAGATTTGATACAAATAGATCTGATAGAAGCAATGAAATATATGTTATTCCTATGCATAGAAAGAATGTTTGGACTAACAAATGGATGCAGGATCCTAGAAAGAATTTTTTGCAGGTTAGTTACTGTGATCCCAGTGCGCAGTACAGGAAAGGTTGGCGATCATTTAAGAGAAAGAGAGGATTAACCCTTTGTTACAGTTGTAGAAGACCGTGACATATTGCTAAGGAATTCCCTGGTAGAAGACCTAGTTGTATTTTTTGTAAAGCTATGGACCATGAAGTTTTGGATTGTCCTAGAATGATTGCTAAAGTTGAAAAGATGAATATGAAATAAGAAAACTATGAGACATGCCAAAAAACTAAGGATATGATAGAACCCCAGAAAGAATCAGAGAAAGTATTACTACAGATGAAAGAAACCTTGAATGACCACAGAAATATCAACTTATCAGAGGTCTTAAAAGAGAAAGAGTACATAGAAACAAGAATAAGAGACTTCGACATAAACTCTATCCTGGATGAGGAAACACAAGTGAATATCATGACAGAAAGAACATAGGAAATTTTGGGAAAGCCTGCTATGGTTCCTTCATTAGGAGGAATAGGATTATTTAGAGGAAAGATGATAACCCTATGTGGAAGACTTACCCAGATATCTATGAGTGCTCATGGTACTTTGACAGAAGAAGAATTTGAAATCATTAATTTTGTTGAGAACAATGCCCCATTTTCTATCTTGCTAGGAAAAAACTAGATTGAGAAAGATCAGATACAAAGGAAACAAGAAGAGGAGGATCTAGAAAATAAAAAAGAAAGAACTAGGAGATTTCATGGCTAGGAGAATAGTGCACTTACTAGAAGAACAAGAGAACCATTCGAAGCTACTAAAGACCAAAGATATGGATGTCAAAGTTGAAAGGACACAGGAAGACTGGAGACACCTGTCTGTACAAGATATTAGAGCACCTACCCCAGAAAGAGAATAAGTATTACCCTTGAACCCTATGAAAGACCCTCCATAGTGAGAAGTTATCATGCCAAGAGGAGATAAGAACGATAATGGAAAGAGGAAACCAGTGATTCAAATCACATGAAAGAAGGCCAGAAAGTTCAGTTAGAAGAGGGCAAAGTTAGAAAAATTGCAAGAAGTTCCAGAGAATACTTCGCAGAAGAAAGGTTTCCAGAACTCGAACTTTGTCGGAATATCAGTACAACACAGATTGACACTTCACCATGACAAAGAAATATGACCATTGGAGGCAATATGACTGTTCAATCGACTGTCCCGAATGGTTAGGAAAGCAATTATGGCCTGAAAGTTCGCCATTGGACTGTTGGGATTGCACCATAATGGATCGAATTGCATTGACTAAGGCTTTGCAACCCATTGAAAGAAACCGTTATGACAATATCTATTTATCCCGTCGAGCGTTGCACCGAGAACACTTTTTCCAATTGTGATTATCTGAGCCTGCAGAGAATTAGTTGATTTTGCACAGTGATCATTGAGACCTCGCCATCCATTCGGTTACATTGAGTATTGTTCATCGACCTAAGATATCATATCTTGAGTGTGCATGTCGGATGCAATTAGCGCAGCAGAAACAACCGTCGAAGAGATTCTAATAGACCTCATGGCCAAGAAGGTGATGTCCGTAGGCATCCAAGCCTCATCGATGCGAGGAGTGCAAGCCTCCCCGTCGACTACTCGTGTATCTGGACCATCCCAAGATGCAACCAATAAAATAACCAATCATCGTGATGACTTGGAGAATGAGAAGCTAATTCCATCCATCCTACTTGACTACATCCCACCCCTGGCCGGTGTGGTGAGTCGTGATAGTGTCCCGAGGGACTTCGACTACATAGTCATCACTGCGTACCACCCGAAGGGAATACAAGCAGTCAGACTGCAGTTGGAGAGGATTCCAACCTTGAATATCAATGACTATAACCTAGGAGACCGCGAGAGCTATGGCATGCTCACACCTCACAAATATTTGATCAAGACCAAGGGCAAGAAGTCGAAGATCATCCCCCAGCCGTGAACTATGGACATTGCGAGGTCCACTGTCTTGAACGTGGTGAAGATAACACATTTTGGAAGGCACCAGGAGGTTAACGTGAGCGTTAAGCTCCTGTTGTCATGCTTCCATGGCGGGTATCTATGGTTAGACAGACGCATCACCGTCGATCTGGCATTGATCCATAGGATCACTGGATTGATCATGCAGGGACTAGACCCACAAGACTTTTATCTAGGGAAGGTTGCAGACTGTGCCCTGGCACAAAAGATCAAAGACACCTATGACGATGTAGAGAAAGGGACGCGAGGCTACAAGGTAGCCTCCATTCATAATGGTGTAGTGCGCCTTTCTTTCCAGTTGATTGATAGTAAGCTAGTCTGAAAGAATAAACCCACACAGGTCACAGGGTTTATCGTTGACTTCACAGGAAAATGCGTGGAAGGACTACAAATGAACTGAGCCAGTTACCTAGTCAATCCGTTAGAACTGGATTGTTGCGAAGCTCAGGATCAGGGCTATGAGTTCCATTTTAGTTGGCTGTTGATCCTCATTGCATTCACTTCTTGGGAGATGCTGGAAGGTGCGACCTTCCCTGACATTGAGCCGTTCGAGCCACTAGCTGCGAAGTTTACTACGCTTTGGTATTCGAGTGATATGGGCAAAAAATTGCAGTCGAATGCAGTATTCCATACCTACTACCTACAACTGAAGAGGGCTATTGAGTATTTCCCTTGTATGACGCTGAATACCCTGGATAGGTTCATGCCCCTTATGAAGTTTTGTGCAGATAGGAATTTTATTTATATTACTACGCACACAGACGAAAGTAAAGAAGAGCTTCAGTCCTACTACAAGCTCACAGAGGAGGACTTGGAAGAAATCACTAAGGAATGGCCCGCAGAGTTCCTTATACCAGTCAACCAGGAAGCACTGTCCAATCCCAACCTCATTGGAAGTTCGATGGTTACTCGCGAAGAGTATGATGCACCCAGTAGTAGCAGGAAGAAAAAGAAGGAATATGTATAGGAAATACACAACACATTAGAAGAGACTGCATCAGATTCACCTAGCGAAGGAGGAGACAATGAAGTGGACAAAGAAGAGCAAGAAGGGGAATAAGACAAGACGAAACAAGGTGAAGTAACACCGCCTAGGAACCCCCTTGAAGAGGCAGAGATATCCAAGAAAAGAAACCTACATCATGGAAGAAGTCCAAAGCGAGTAAGTCGAAGCTGAAAACTATACTCACGGTCGATGACTTCGATTTCATTATCACAGTTGTATCAGATGCCTCAGAAGCTATTTTTCATAGAACTGAAGCCAAAAAAGAAACCATGTATGGAAGGATTGAAGCAGATCTGAAAGGAGTACAACAAGCCCTTCACTCCAGCGATGCAGTGTCCACTGCGCCCCTGCTACCAAAAGAACCAGAGTTGGGAGATGAGCCTGCCCAAATCCGCAGAATAGTTGATGAGACCGAAGCTCGCCTTCATCACGTACAAGAAGAAAAAGAACAGGCCACAGTGGCCCTGAAGCAAGCACAAGAGGAAATCATAGAGCAACGCTAAGTTGCGCAACAAGAGAAGGATGACCTCCAAATCAAGTTCGAAGTGGATAGAGAACAGATCCAACAAGAGAAAGAACAACTGCTCACAGAGCATGTTGGAGTTAAATAAGTAGTCCCCAGAGGACTTTTCTCTATGACGGGCTTAGAGAAAATGGAAGAAGACCCGGTGGAGAGTCAAGTGGCGAAGCTTGCAGAAGCCATTCAACAACTTCAACATAGAATAGTAGAATTGGAGCTACAAATAGTGCCAAGCACTCCACAGGAAGTGCGAGACCAAAGAGAAGCAACTGCCCGGAGCACAGTTGAAAGGATTAAAGCATTAGTCGTGGAATGTAAACAATTAAGCAGTCACAATGCACAGACTTATGAGCACCTTACCGAGGACCCTGAACTAAAAACACTGGAGTCACAGCTCCATGAAGCAAAGAAGCAAGCAACAACAATAAAAGCATCGTTAAATTCCTTGTCAGTGGTCGAGTGAATGAAAAGATCCCAAGAACAACGCACGGCTCAGAAACAGTTCCATGTCATACAAAGAAAAGTCATGGAAGTGACTCAGATTCCCCAGCCAGTCCAGGATGCATCTTGCCTACTTTTTGAGGAGATTGAAGGTCAAGGAGCAGAGCTGGAACGAGTAGTCACTTCGGTAGAACAATGATTAGAAGGACCTGTGAATGAGGCATTTATTCAAGAGTTCGTCGAGCAGGATGCCTTGGCACAACAATAGGTTGAAGCAGCTCGAGCCAAGCTCGAGGCTTTTGAGGCAGATTTACCCAGACCAGACTGACTCGGGACGAGTCACAGGTGAGTGTTGGGGACCTGTTGTCCCTTGACCAAGTTTTGGAGATCCTTGGTCATGTTTGACCTCTTTTGGGACTTCAACAGGCTAATCGAAGGTGGAGCACAAGTCGAAGCAACGATCGCAGGATCTTGACCCCTTTTTAGGGAAATTTTTGGATTAGGGTTTATGTAACAGGTATGGATGTCGACCCATGGGTTTATCCATGTTTGGGACCATTTTGTAATGTATAAATAGATAGCTAGGTGATGTAAGAAAGGTGAAGATGCTAAGTGCTAGAGATATATCTATGTGATTTCAAAGGCTTTGTGCATAGTGTATGTTGAGACTTGCAAAGCTAAGTGCAAGTGATTGTAAGAAGGCTTTGTGCTTAAACCTAGCTCGGGGAAGGAGGATCTCGCAAGGTGCACACATATCTCTTGTTATATGTAGAGTGGGTTCCGAGGATTTGTGCATGTAAGGAGATTAATAGAAGATAATAAAGAAGATGAAGATTTGGTGGGCGTAGCCCCACACTGGGGTGAACCATGTATATCTTGTGTTATGGTTGCTTTGTGCATTCTGGTTGTTGTCTTGTGTAGATAATTTAAGCTTAAGTACAGTAATGAATGTTTAGATGGATCTAGTATGAAAGATTAGTGCTTAAATGATGTGAATAAATGCTAGATCTGATTTTTTCCATGTGATAAGTTCTCAGATGTGTTAGATATGGTAGAATACTGCATTGTTCTGTAATTAGGGTTTGAATATGCAATGTGAATAAGGGTTAATTACTGATGAATGTTAATTTCTAAGTTCTTTTTTAAGTGGTATAATCACATATATGTGTCCCAGCTAGGTTGCAAACATTTGAGTCCTGCAACCACCCCTGCCTCTACCTTGGGTGAGACTTCATCTGGTTCGCAGGTGTTATTGAAAGGGTCGGTAGTTAGGGTTTTTTGGTGCATTGTTGAAGCGTTGAAGCGTTGAACCCTGGGTATGCCCCTGTGCCAACATGGAAAATAAGTGAGATAGAAGAATATTATCAATCTTCCATAGGAGGGAAGGCCACCATTTGAGCCATTAGCATCGATTGCAATTGCTTGAGATTCGGGCCAAAGGTGGGAGGCCAAGGATTGAATTAGAGAGTGAGGGCATTTGGTTTATTGGATCATGACGACAAAGAGTTTTTCCTGCATAATTTTGTTTTGAAGGAGCCTATGTTTGGTTTTACCATTTAGGCCCCTTATATTCCATGAGATAAATTTCATGAGGGTGGGGGTGTTGGGAGATACTTGTCTATCATTAGAGAAATGCACCCTGAGTTAATAATATATCCGCCTAGATCTTTAAGAAACTGCTTGTTGGATATTCTTCCCTTTTTCTTCTTTTCCTCATGAGGGAATTTTGGAGGTAACGAGGAGGATTTGATACCCAGAGAGGAGTCTGAAGAAGGGTTCAAGGTCATACCTTATGATGCAGATCCATTGAATATTTGATTGTGCACCAGGGCATCTTTCAGGAGTTGTACTTATTGCTCAGGGATGGAGTTGGGACTTTGTTGTTTGCATGCCGCTGCTATTGAGTTGAGATCCAAATTGCCTGGATCCATTTCCTCACCTTCTTTAGATTTAAGTTGTTCTTCTTGTAGTTCCATATCCTCATCCTGAAGAGTGATTCTCTCTTGCATCCTGGTATTGCGTCTTTTTCCATTTCCCTCCATTGGGGATTCTGCACTGGTTGTCATATTTTGCAATGGTTCTTTCATGTCCTAAGTATTTTGGTTTTCTATCCCTTGCGAGAGAGATTCAAAGTAGTTCTGAGTGTTGAAACCCTTATTTGCAGTTTTGGGGTTGGGCTTTCGTCTGGATTTTTTCCTGGAGTGGAATTTCTGAAATATATTTGTATATCGATTCGATGATGGGGACGAGGAGCTATTCTAAACATTGAGGGGACAATCTTGAAAGAGGTGACCGTGTTCATAGCAGCGCTTGCAACAAAAGGGGATATGTTCTTAATCAAGGGTTTGAGCCCATTCAATGTCTTTATAAAAGAGACTGATGGATTCTGGAAATTCTTTAGTGAGATCCATATAGATGCACATGCGAGCATAGGCTGTGTAGCGGCCCATTTTTGTTATTTTTGAGGTTTTAATGAAGTTACCCAGTGTATTTCCAAGGCCTTCAAAGATCTCCTCATCCCAAAAATCCTGGGGGAGGGAGTACATTCAAATCCATACATGTGTTGTAGTAAAGTCTTCTTTTTCTGGTGAGAATCGCTCCATCCAAGGTCGAAGGTGAATCCCTGTCGAGTTAAAAAAATTAGGGTTCGTTTTCAAATATTCAATCATGGTCCTCCAAATTGGAATATATTACAGTGAAGAATCCTTTGGAACCGAGCTTGAGGTATATTTGGTCCTTTGGATTCTAGGTTATGTTGATCCACCATGTTAGTGTTTTTTCTATTGGAGAGATGCCCATAAACTTCCTTATGAATGCATGCTCCTGCATATGTTGGATGTAGCCATCGATCTTGTTTGTTCTTATTTTGTATTTCAGGCTCTCATATTCTTTGGGCAGGCAGCTGGTGGTGGTAGTGGGGATTGTGGTGGCTGGGAAAGAGGAATCCTCTGTCACATATTGATGGCTCAATGTTGGTTTCTTCCCTTTGTCATTTTTAGGTGGGGGTATGCTGTGGGTTCAGATGGTATGAGAGGAAGAAGGTCCTCGTGGACCAGAGTGTCGCCTTGCCAAAACATGGGTGTAGGAAGGAGCGATGCTCCCTCCTCCAACCAAAGCCATTAAAATAAGAAGGCTGAAAGAAAAAGATGAAAACCTAGGAGGATTCTTGGTTACAGCTCCGCGAATCACTTGCACTACACTTTCATAGTTATAGCATGTGGAAATTATGGTTTTTGACTAGTCCTAAAACTAGTCTCAATTAGGTGTTCTTGGTAAAAAACCATAAATTGTTTTAGGGACATATCACATGTATAAATTTTCATGATAATATGGGGACAAATACCATGTGGTATCAATTGTAGATTCTGATTCTCTATAACTTTCAAGTTACAGGCTCTGGAAGTTAGGGTTTTTAACTAGTCCTACAACTAGTCTCAAACAAGTGTTGCGAGTAAAAAAATCATATCTAATTCTATACAGATCAAATTTGAGTGAAACTAGTTTCACTGGAAAGAGGATGGACCATAGTGTTTTAGGTCCATTTTTAATAATCATAACATAAAAATTGGACATATAACATTCCGTACAAGATCGCTCTCTGGAAAGGGATAAGAATCAACAAGTTTTTGGAAACTGACCATAACTTTCACTTGGAACTTCAAATTTTGATCAAAGCTATGGAATTGTACATAATACTTATAAGAGTAATACAAACCTAAATTTCAAACTCATAAGGGAAAAAATTTCACAGATACAACATAAGATAGGTTGGCTAGCAAGACAGTCTCCAAATTAGGGTTTTAAAAGTATGTAACTTACAATTGGCATAACTTTTGATTGGAAGATATATTTTTGGCGATTCAAAAATTGTGATAAAGAAAAAAAGAGGAATATTATTGTATTTTCACATGGAAAATGGTTCTATAAGAATTTATTCTCTTGACAAACCTATAGAGGAATCACACATGATGCTTGAATAAAGTGAAGACTTAGAAAATAGGGATTCTCGATTGAAGAACCAAGTTAATAAAATGAGTCGTGGTATGTTGAAACTGGATTTCTCATGTTATCAAGAAATTGTTAAAAGGGACGTAGAAGATAAAATGGTTCAACCATATGGTTTTGTAAAAAAAGGTCAAGAACACCTTGTATGCAAATTAAAGAAATCATTATATGGTCTCAAACAGTCTCTGAGGTCATGGCATGTGAAAATTGACAACATCTTTTGTGAACAAAGATTCATTAAAATTAAGAGTGACCCAACTCTTTACATCAAGATATATGAACTTGGGAATATTGCTTTGATTTCTTTGTATATTGATGATTTGGTCATAACAGGGAACAAAGTTGGCTGATGAACTCAAATTACAGTGATCACGGGTATTTGACATGAAGGATCTTGGCCAAATGCATTACTATTTAGGCATTGAAGTATGGAGGGAAGATGGTGAGACTTTTATTACTCAAAGTAAGTGTGATAAAGAACTTGTTAAAAGGTTCAAAATTCATAACTGCAAATCATTGTCTACTTTATTAAAAAAAATGTAAGCTTTCTTTGAATGATGACACAAAAGAAATGAATGGCACCTTGTATAGACAATTCGTGGGAACTTTAAATTACTTAACCACAACCAGACCTGGTATTTCATACACTGTCAACCTACTTAGCCAATTCATGGTGAAACCACATAAAATCCATTGGAAACCCACCAAGAGGGTCATTCGATACATAAATGGAACAATTGATTTTCGTATTGAATATACTAATGCTTTGAATGTTGAGTTGGCATGTTATTCAGATTATAATTGAGAAGGAAATCGGGATGACATAAATTCCACCACTAGATATGCATTTAGTATAGGATCTAGAATTGTGTCATGAAGCAACAAGAAGCAATCAACTATTTCATTGTCCTCCACTGAAGCTGAGTACAAAGCATTGTGCAGTGCTACATGTGAAGCAATATGGCTAAGGCATATTCTTGAAGATATGGGAGAAAGGCAAGAAGCACAGACATCAATCAATGCTACTGATATTTTCACAAATCCTTTGGGAAAGAATAATTTTTTATTATGTAGAGATAAGATAGGTATTGTAAGGATTTCTTAATTAAGGGGACTGTTGTCGTGAATTAAACACTCCACGATAAATAAGTTGTTGAGCGGATGACTCTAAGAGATAAAGATAGTGATAGAGCCTAATGTTTTCAAAGTTATGTGAGGTCTCTAATCTTTGTTACTCATATCTTTGGTGGTGATAAGGGAGGCGATAGAAATGGACTCAGGAACGTATGCTCCCATCTTCAATTTCAATCACTTTGGAGCACATTAAACATGGGCATACAAAAGTTCTCATTTACTACTTTTTCTTCTTGTTATAGGTTTAGAGTTTCCTTAATTCAAATAAGTCGACCATTCTCATCGATTTTCACTTCAAAATGAGTTTTGGATTCCATGTTTCCTACTCGAATTAGGGTACAATCATCCACAAAAAAATAAAGGAGAAAAACAAGGAAATACCTAATGAGGCCAAAGGTAATGGGTATTGCAAAATTCCCTTCTCTTATAAAAATTGTTAAACTTGGAATTCAAAAAACCACCCTTCATTATTTAGACACTATATTCATGTAATTGGATGATTTTTATTTTTTCAACCCTTTATTATTTCATTTTCCATTTTAATTGCACCTCTATTGATGCATAATTTAATCGAATTTTACTAATGGAGAATGTAACAATTTAGAGATGGTTGGCTAAAGATGCGGTCGGCCGGGGTCATGGGTTCTAATCCCTCCCAATCTTCCTACTCCCTCGATCCGTCATCATTTTCCATTGCAATTCTCTTGACATGAACATCATCCGCAGATTCCATTCTTCTTCTGAGGCTCATGCTGGGATTCGAGAATACTGTACGAATAGTTTTGTCTGTAGGCTGAATTTTTCCTACTCAATATGTTGCAGAGAAAAATGAATGGATTAACAAGCAGCGTCCCCACTCAAGGAATGGATCAGACAACTTCAGGAAATATATGCAGTATTCAAACCAAGCTCCTAAGCTCCTTAAAAACGAAAGGAAGATACAAAGTACTGAAACCCAGGAAGAGGAAATGGAATAGGCAAAGAAAGGATATTGTAAGAGCATTACATATCGTCTAAGATGATTAAATCCTCGGATGGGGTGACAAGTGGTATGGAAGTGGGAGCTAGGTGGCGCCAGGCAGCGCAGTGAGCTATTAATCCCTCTTACCAGCTTCTTGTCCCCCAACTTGAATGATTCACATTCAATGTGATTCAATCGAGGTGCGTTGGGTACTTCGAGGAAATTTAAGTGAGCCATGCGTGAACCAGGTCGGGTGTACCTGCACCAGGCTTGCAATCACCTCAACCCTCATGGCTCCTGCTCATGACAATTCGCAAGGCCTTATGGAAGGCGAGAGGACGGACTATTCTCTCATTCCTCTGTGGCATTTAGATCCTATGCTCCTTGGCCTTCTCCGGATCCTCCACATCCTTTCTGCTTTGCACCCACCCTCCCCTTCTCTGGTTCCGTTCTTCCAAGCTAGCAACATGCCCAGGGAGCAAGGAAAATTCAGGCGATGCCCACTATATTACAGTGCCTATACTAGACACAATCGTCTCCCCCCACCCAGCTCGCCCTCATCATCACCAATCGTCTCAGGCAAAACCAACCCGCCACCCCAATTCTCACAATTGACCTTGGCAGTAGCCCTCGCATGGAAGAAATGCCCCCTCCCGAGCTTTCTCCCCCTCCGCTCAATCACAACCTTGAAATCAACCCTCCTAGAGCCCACCCTCCAAACCATTACTGGGGCACTGGTTCTTGCATGGCGGAGGAAGAAATCCCCCCCAGTTGGCAAGTGGCCACTCCCTTGAAAGCAATAGCAATGATGGACACAAAACGGGACGCAGTGGACATAGCAGACGCAGGGGACGCAGCTGAAGCAGAGGACACAACGAAAGAAATGGATGGACATATGACGGAGGAACCAGCTCCGTCGACCCTAATTCGATTTGCAGAGGAGCACATTCAGCGCATCTTTGAGTTGTGGAAAAACATGGATGAACTGGCCCATATCCAGAACTTCTTGGGAGAACGCTTGGACCTCTTGATGGACGCGATGACGGTTGCTCTAGCAAGAAAAAGATGTCCAACCTGTGGACAATTCTTTGTCCCAACGTACATCACCCAAGGATGACCGAGTCCAAGCTAGCTCCCAGGTTTTATGGTTTCTTTTTTCTTTAGTCATTTCCATAGAAAATTAAAATTCTCTATCATGCTTTGTAAGACAGTAGGCCATGGTCACTGCACAATAGAACAGTCTAATCTTTTTTGTCAAATCCATTTTCAGTTACAGTCTCAGACATGTTTGATGACCAACTGTCCTGATTTCCCTACTGTAACGAGACAAATGACATAATCATGTTTTTGTATTGAAACATATAATTATGTGAATATATTTTTAATGTTCTATTATTAAAAAAATAATAATAAAATGATGAAATATGACTTCTTTTCCATTTAAATCGTATCTGCTGATTTATCTACTCATATAGTTTTCTGCACACATTAAGATATTCACATTTAAGGTAGTCATATCTCAATGCAACGTAGTGCCAACTTGCCAAGATAAATGATTTGGGAAGTAGTTGAGAGCACATTGAAGGTGATCATGTGGGTCAATCAATGTAGGGTTGGGTTTGTTTAAGCATCCAACCTGGTGCCCAAACAAGTACTTCGGATAAATGATTTGAAAAGTAGTTGAAAGCACATGTAAGGTGGTCATATAACTAGGGAGCGGAAGGGGGTTTGTTAAAGCATGCAACGTGGTGCCAAAGGCAAATGCTTTGAAAAGTAGTTGAATATGTTTAATTATGTATTTTATATATGTAATTATATGGGCTAAATACATTTAAGTATATTTCAAAACGGAGGAAAGGCAATTAGGGTATACATTATTTTATGGATTTAGATCTTGAGTTTCATTTTTTCTAATACTTTCGATATGATTATTTGTGTTTTCAATTTTTAATATTTAAAAAAAATTATTTGAATTTTGAATTCAAACATGTAATTTGTATTTTATTATCTTTAATGTCATAGTAGCAAAATTAAAGATATGCTTGAATTTATGACATTGGATAATATTGGTTAGAATGCATTTAATAAATGGTTGAATTGACTCTTGCTTTTAGTGTTCATGACTTTATGAATTGATTCATATTGTCACGATTTTATGGATCCATTCAAAAATTTGATGGGAATAAAGTTATAAGATGGTTTAGTTGAATGGAGTGGTTGTTTTGTAGTATCACTTACATAGTTATATGGTTATATGGAGCTTGGTTATCGATAATTTATTTGTGTAAAAAAGGGAAAATATGATAGTTAAAAGTAATGTTGTTGTTTATAGATGTATAATTCAAGTTATCTTGTGATATATGATGAACTTGGTTACCAATAATCCATTTATGTAAAACAAGGGAAAATATGGTAGTTGGAAGTAATGTTGTTGTTTATAGATGCATAATTCAAGTCATCTTGTGATGTGTGATATGAGATTGAAAGATGGATGTTTTAGAGGGAGATCATAGAGAATATATGAACAAAAATTTGTAGATAATCGTTTAAGGTAAGAAGAGAAATTAACAGTAAGCTCCTTATACATGCTTCTTAGTGATAATTCTTGTTTTCTCATAAAGTAGAAAAAAAAATAACATGGGAAGCACCTACTTTATTTTTTAATATTGTCATTGATGTTTGGTTAACTCCTATACATAGTTTTGATTGAGATTGAAAAATGAAGGATATAAACATGTTAATTAAGTACATCAATTGAAGGAAGGATTGAAAAAAAGAAAAGAAAAAAAGTAGGTTAATAAAGTATATAAAATATTTTGATAACAGATGTTTCTTTTTCATAATGTTAACAAAAAGAAGGTTGCATATTTTAACACTTTTTATTGTTGTTCACTTAACTTTATGCATCAATTGAAATCATAATTTTAAGAGTTTCTATCAAAATAAAAAAAAAATGTTCATTTGCAAAAGCCATCTCCTAATATCTATTGCAATTGCTATTAGATGACTATGTCACTTATAGATACTACTGGTTTTTAAGAGAAATAAGTGAACATTTTGATTTGAAAAAAACAATTGAAAAATTCATGTGTTAGGTAACACTGATAGAAAGTATTCATTAATTACAAAGGTTGAAAAAACTCAGATTATAGATTAACACATATACTATGAACAAGAATGTTAATAGATATCTTATTGCAAATGATTGTATCATCTCAAAAGCTTTCAAAACATTTTTAACCCAGCTATCATGTAAGTTTTTTTCACAGAGTTTTTTGTTTTGCAAATGTAGCTTCTTTTCCAGTGTCATACAATATATGCAAATTGTACATTGTAGATTATGCTCATGTGAATATGATGTTTCAGGGGCACATTTTGTGCAATATGATTTGCAATACTTTTTTTTTCTCCGTTATAGGCTCTTTGTTAGTCTGTGATCAAAATCTTTAAAAACATAAGAAATTAGTTGTAAAAGTAATTGAATTTCAGTAACAAGCATGTGACTAAAGACTTTCCTGAACATTTGTTTTGGCAAGAGTTTGTAAATAAATTTTGTAGAATTTTTATTGAGTGGCCCAAGAAAACTAAAGAGACCTATTTGTATATTGTGGGATCCCTTTTTGCCACTCCTAACCATGTTTTTCAAAAGGGACATGGTTGTTTTTCCACTTACTATAAATTGTTTTATTTCATAGTATCTTTGTTTGTAATGGTCATTCAAGTTCACCTAATAAACATTGAAAAAATGTAAATGTTAGCAATTACTAAACATGTAAAAATAAAATATGCAACAACAATAAAAATTGCAACTTATAATTTAGCAAATAAAATAAAAAGAACCTTTTCATTACAATGATTATTGTGATAGTGTCATGTGTTGTTTCAAAACAATTGTTGCAAAACTACCAATTGAATGATATTGATTTTCTTTTAGAATTCTTTTAACTATAATGTCTAGAGTGAGCCTACAATTATAGTGTCTGGAGTGAGCCTACTTTCAATACACACCAACTATATTTTTTCAACTATATAATTTGAAGACAATGCAATACAATGGCTAGCATCTCCATTTTCAAATTCGCTTAATGTGGCAAAAAGTAAGATACAAACTTGTCACTAAAGTTTACTATTGTTGTTATTTGCTCATGCATGTCAATACAATAAACATGCATTGGCAGTGAATTGGATATTGCGATAGAAGAAAGACCATATAATACTAGAACATCTTCTCCAAAAACATTTGTTGGCTTTTCCACACATATGTCAAATGTGAAACATAGTTTTGAGCTATCTTTGGCTTGCCTCTGAACACAAAATAAATTCAATCTTGTGTTGATCATTTATATTGATGTAGTGAATGTACAAACAAAATATTACAAATTTTACTAAAAACCTATATTAACAATAATAGAAACAATAAAATTACATAGAATTTATTTATGTTATGTTTAATAACAAAAAATTCTAAAAATAAAACCAAAAACCAAATTTAATATAAAGTAAATTGCCAATTCTAAATATTCTAAATATTATCGAAGTTGATGAATAAATATAGATTAATTTAATTTAAGAACTAAGAATACCATAATCAAAATACTATTCAATATTTTATATTGAATTTATAAATTTTCTTATTTTAAAAAACAAATATTCAATTCACAAATGTATAATAAAATGGATGTTGTAATCAAATATCTTGAATACTTTAAGAAGAACAAATAATGAGTATGAGGAAACAATTTGTTAAATGTAAACTAAATTGGATTTTTTAATCTGAATACATTATTGAAGAACAAATAATAGTATAAGGGAACAATTTATTAAATGTAAACTAAACTAGATTGAAGGTCATTCTTTATAGGAATATTAAATGAAAATTAAACTAGATTGTAGGTCATTCTTTATGGGAACAATAAATGTAAACTAAACTAGATTTAAGGTCATCCTTTATAGGAATATTAAATGTAAAACTAAACTAGATTGAAGGTCATCCTTTATGGGAACAATAGGAACAATTAAAAAAACTAGAGTGAAAGTCATCCTTTATGGGAAGGATAAAAAAAAAAGGCCTTTTATGCAATGGAGGTAAATATAAACTTTTAGACTCACGATGAGCATAGGTTTTTTTCCTTTCCTATTTTATAAATAATAAAAATAAATTTACAAATTAATATGTAAATTGTTTTTTTTATACCTGAAGAGTTTGTCATAGTGTAAATGAAAATATAATAATATAAAACAAACTAGCATCAGTGTGTCATTGGCCAAGTCAACATTTTCCTATATTAATCACTATCACGTGTGAACAAGAAATGAAGTTTTTGTTTTGATATGTTTGTTAATGGAAAATTTCAATTTGTATCATAAAAACAAATTTGAAAATTATGTAGAACATTTTACACTAAACCATTATTATCTATTTCATTTTTTTTACCAAGAAAAAAATAGTCTCACTGCTATTCTATTAAGAATTAAGTGAAACTATCATAAATACATATTTTTTAACATTTTACTTTTGACTTCATATTTCTCAATAAATTCATGAGAACATCAAAAGTTTCATGTACCTTGACTACAAAATATGTGTATCTATATCATCCTCGCAGATGACATATTGTTCTATTTTAGTGCATTATCATATCATTGTCTTGTATCCAGGAATAAGGTCTGGAAAATCATATTGAGATTAGAATAGTGGGATTTTTTCTGTGTGCGTTGTAACTCCATCTAAATTCTCCTCAAGGAAAAGCAAGCCCGAGGAACAATTTAGCACCTGTTTTGAGAGCTGATCAACAATATGGTTGAATATTATGTGCACGTGTATGTATTTTACGCTTTCAAACTGCTCTTGAAGTGCTTTTATTTTCTGTTGCCAAGGTCTGAGATAGATACAATTGAGGCTTGTGGCACCTTTAATCCAAACAATGGTAACTTTGGAATCTCTGACTATCATTAATCTTCTCAAAGAAAGAGTTTTAACCAAATGTAAAAGACCCCACAGTCCTAAAAGTTTTGCTTTCATATTGTTTCCCTCTCCTCCTGCAAAAAAGGCCTTGTAGTTGTGAACATTGCTGATTTTAATATATAAACCAATGCCACACTTATTTCCTGAGGCAACCCCATCAAAGTAGTTGATTGGAGAATCATCAAAATATACAGGGTTTAGGATGTAATCCAGCTTATCAGGTTTTATAACTTCTTGGATTTCTTGGATTGATAAAAAGATCTTCTTTACAATGGTTGAATCTTGTCTTTGCCAGTTTTCGAATAAAATCTTGTTCCTGTATTTCCATATGCCCCATATCACCATGTAGAGGACGTGTCTTTTCTTTGGATGTCTGAAAAACCAATTGAGGAGATTTCCTTCTAGTGTCTAGTCACCCCATTCATCCTGGATCTTCAGAAGAGCTAGGATCTCTTTCCATAGAAATTTCAAGACTTTGCAGGAGTTGAAGATGTGTTTTGTTGAGTCTTCGGCGGCTAGGCATAAATTGCACGCAAACGGTTTGATTCCCCCTCTGCATTGGTAATTTACCCCGGATAGAATATTGTCCTTTAAGCATAATCATACAAACAAAATAATTTTACTTGGAATTTTTACCATCCATATGGTTTTGAACCACCACCATTTCTCTTCCTTGAATTTTTCCTGAATAATGGAATACAAAGATGAATTGACAGGTATAGAACTCGTTGAAGGATTCCATGACCAGACCAGGTGGTCGTTTGAATCGGATAGAGCGATACCACTTAATCAGAGGGTTAAAATGAAAGAGTCCCATTCTTTTGCAAGTTGGCCAGTTAGTTTTAAATGATTGGAATCTAACTAATCAGTCGAGACGAATGTAGCATAGGGGAGGGCTGCTTGGGCTAGTGCATAGATGTTATGGTTGTGAATATGTGTAACAAGAGCAGGGGAGAAGAAAAATCTGTCATTACCTCCAATAAAATCATCTAGGTAGATAGAAATTAAGTTTTTGTTTCCCACAGTCTAAGCTATCCATCTTAAAATGATTGGAAGGGATGGCAACAGGGATCTCCATATGATGGAAGCAGATGGGAAGTGGAAATTATTTATTTTGATCCAAGAAGGAACATCGATTCATTTCAGATATTTATTTCTTAGCACTATTCTCCATAGACCACCGCCAAAGAGGCCTCTCCAACAAGACTTCGCTGCTAGTGCTTGGGAAAACCACTCAAAATTCCACAAGCCCCATCCTTCACATTCCTTTGGGAGAGCGATCTTTTTCCAACTGGCTAGATGGAACCCAATTGTTTTCCTGGTCCCTCGCCAGATAAAGTTTGAGATGATTTTTTTGATTTGCTACAAGGAAGTTGAAGGAATTTTAACTAAACTAAGCCAATAGACAGGTAAACTTTGTAAAACTGCCTTTGCCAAAATGACTCTGCTGCCAAGGGAAAGCCACCTGAAGGTCCATCTTCCTATTCTTTTTTCTATCTTTTTGATTAGCCATCTCCAGTCTGCCACTCTGTAGTTGTTTGCCTTTAAATAATATCCTAGATACTTCATCCCTTCATTGAACTCTTGGAATTGGATATTAAAAACTAAGCTCACTTTTCTAGCAAGATCCGGAATAATATTTTGGGCTATGAAGCAGGATTTTTGGCAGTTTATAACCATGCCTGAAGCTTTGCAGAAGTGTTTTAAAATTGAGTGAAGAGTAGTCCATTCTTCAAGATTGGCATTCCCTATAATGAGTACATCATCTATGAATATTAAGTGAGAAATAAAAGTGTCTACTGCTATTTTGACTCCTTTGAAAGAACTGTTGGAGGCTGCCTTTTTTATCTATCTACTAAGGCAATCTATAACGAGTAGAAACAATAAAGGTGAGAGGGGACATCCCTGTCTCAGACCTCGATGACTTTTGAAAAAAGAGGTCGGAGAAACATTAATGAGCACTACCATACTGACATTTGTGACACAAGCCATAATCCATTGAACGGCATCCCACTTTAGCTCAATCTGGATGAGAACTAATCTCATAAATTTCCAACTAACTTTATCGTAAGCCTTTTTTAAGTCCAGTTTCAGGATGTCTGAGATGATTTTTTTTGTTTTAACTATATGGAGGCTCTTCTGTGCTAGGCCCACAACATCATAAATCATCTTGTCTTTAAGGAAACTGAATTTCTCTTTGGTTATGCAGGAGGCTAGTTTACCTTTGATTCGATTTGCAATAACCTTTGCAATCACTTTGTATACAAAATTACACAAGGCTATGGGCCTGAAATCATTGAAAGTAGTTGGTTTGCTCACTTTTGGAATAAGAGTGAAGAAAGTAGCATTTAGAATTCCTGGAATGTATCGTTTTTTTCTGGACTCCTCAAAAACTAAAAGGAGGTCCTTTCCCAAAAGATCGAAGAAGTAGAGAAAAAATTCTTGTGTCCACCCATCCGGACCTAGGCTCTTCTCTTTTGGCAAGTTTTTAATAGTATACTCAAGTTATTCAATGGTGATTGGCACCCCTATTTCATCACTTTCTGCATTGGAGAACATTCTTGGGACATCTTTTATGATTTGGATCTGGTTCCGCATGTCTTCTGCTTCAGGGGTATCGTATTGTGATTTAAAAAAATTATAAGCATGCTCCTTGATCTCCATTTCACTGGAAAGGGTCATACCATCATCATTGTTGATGTCCCAAATTGAATTTGGTATTCTTCTTTGAGTAGCAAATTTGTGAAAGAATCTGGTATTCTTGTCGCCATTTTGCAGCCAGAGAGCACGGATTTTTAGGCACCAGGATGATTCTTCACTGTCTAGAATCTTAATTTTCCTTATCTTAAGGGCTCGCATGAGGTTTAATTCCTCCTATGAAAAAATCTGGGACTGTCGGCTTTCTAAAATCTTTGACAAGCTTGTTTCTATGAGTATTAAATCCATCTTTTGTTGGTGCTTTTTCCAGGATATCACTTGTTTCTTTAAAAATTGCATCTTTTCACACAAAAGAATACAAGTGGAGCTGTTAGACCATTTTTTCATGTAGTCCCATGTCGTGTGGATAAGAGATTTGAATTTCGGTTCGGTTATCCAAGTACTTTTTAATTTGTAGGGAGCGAAAGCACTACTGCTTGGGGAGAAAAGTTGCAAGCATATCGGATTATGATCCGAGATGTCTGAATTAATAGTCCAGGACTTGAGAGAGTTCACACTGGAGAGAAGATTTCCATCTACAAGAAATTTGTCGAGGCATTTAGAGATCCCTGCCTTACCAAAGAGGCCATTCCGCCAAGTCAGGGTCAGGCATGTTGGGGCAAGGTCCACCAGTCTAGATGCCTGTAAAATATTTAAGAAATAATCCGAGAGTGGATCAGATCTTGTCGAGATCCCCCAAATCTCTCAAGAGGAGAGATTAAAGTTTAGGTCACCACCAAGAATGAGCCTTGGTTCTTTAAGGAGTCCAGAATCAACGATCGGTTGTCAGAACCTCTCACGATCCTTGTAAGGCGCATAGCATTTGAGTAATTTGACTTTATCCATTGTATTTATGAGCCTACCTTCCAAGTAGATACATGCATTGCTGCCAAGAGCATTCAACTTAGCCAAAACAGGGTTCCAACTGACTAGAAGTCCGCTAGATCTTCCATTAGGATCCAATTCCACATAGTTCCATGAGGGATGACATTTTAGGAAGGATCTATTGGCCTTGTCAACGATTACTAAGGTCTCTTAAAGGAACACTACAACTGGAGCGAATTGAAGCAAAAGCGATTTTAGGGAGGCTAGTTTGGAGGAACCTCCGAACCCCCATAGGTTGAGGGAGAAAAGGATCATAGGTCAACCCCTGAAGGTGGCTTTCTTGCTCTAAGGGCCAAAGGAGAGGGTCGTTCAATCGGTTCATTCACAGAGTTATTAAGAAGGGATAACGAGGGTGAGTGAGGGGAAGCGAGAGGGGACATGTCGCCTTCTATAGCACCCAGCGGTTTAGTGGAGCGGGGTCATGGTTTCTTTCGTAAGGTTGCATTAGACTTGGAGCCTAAAAGGGGGTCTAGGGTAGATTCATTTGAGATCGAGAGGTTTACAGGGGAGAGAGTGGAAAAGAAGGAAGACGTGGGAGGTTGGGGTTCAAGCAGGGAAGAGGATGAGGGAGGAGGGGAAAGGGGGACTAAAGGAGCAGGGTCTTCACTGGAAGGAGCAATGGGGGAAGGAAGGGGGATATCGAAAACGGCCCTGGAAATGGGTGGAATTAGAGTGGGACTATCGGAGGGGCAAACCATAGAAGAGGGGCCTAAAAGGACTTCCAGAGCTGGGGTGTGACACATCAGAATTTTCCAGAACTCCCCGAAGATTTCCTGTACCCAATTTTCATGATCACAAAGAAAACCCAACTCTTGATCAGATAAAGAAGAGAAAAAGGTAGGGAAGAAAGGATCCATCTTACCCAATAAGGACCCTGGATTAGAGAGAGGCTGGCGAGGAGGTGAAATCTGACAATCAGGAACCAAATTAGAAAATTTAGCTTCTCTAGTCCAAGGGTCTGGTTTACATGAAACTTTTAAGTGACCAGGTAAGCCAGAACTATGACAGCGGAAAACCTCTTTCCAATAGTCGACAGGTTGGCTCAAAATCCTATCTCCATTGGCTATTTCAATTGATGCAGGAAGACCTAGGTCCATTTAGAATTCCACCAGCATCCATGCAGTCCATTTGTTACACCATCTTAAGGAAGCTGTGTCAAAATAAATAAATATTCCAACAGAGTTGGCGATTTCTTTGAAGATGTCCACAGACCAAAATTTAATGGGGAAATCCGGGAGAAGCATCCAAAGTTTTCTTCGGGAGAACACTTCTAAAGAAGGTCTGAAACCGGGGTACCACCACTTGAGCATTAGGACACCACGACCCAAGAGCCAAGGGGAATCTAAAATGCGATTTAGATCCTCTTCCGAAAGAAAATGGAAGATCAACCAATGATTAGAAAGGATGTTGAACCTGGGGCAATAGCCCGCTAAAGGTTTCCATTGGTTTCGAATCTAGTCCTCAATCTGTGTCTTGTTCATTCTTACATAGAATTTTTTTCCAATCAGAGCTTTCTCTGAAAGGCTCAGGATTCTGCTCAAAGCAAGGTCCTCCCCAAGGGTGCATTGAGGGGTAGTTTCCCAGACTTTCAGGATTTTTAACTTCCTTCTTTGATGAGTAGACTGAATAGAGAGGCATTGGGGTTTTTTGCCTGGATCTACACATGTCTGAGAATAAACTAGACGGGATTGGGAAGGATGAGAGGAAGGGATAGCTTCTGAGCAGTAAGAAACAAGGGAGGCAACAAAGGGCTTCAATGCTTCAGTCGGAGTCTTGGTGTAAGATCTTTCTGGATGAGGAGCAATAGGAAGGGGAGGCGTAAAGGATAGGGTTGTGTGAGAAGGAAGAGAGGGAGAGAAAGGCGACCAGTCTCGTGGTCTACTAGAGGCGTACTTAGCATCGATAGAAACGTGGTCTGATGCAAAGCCTGAAATAGAAATAGGAAAGGTCAGTTTCGCCACCTGGATGGGGATGCCACTGGAAGCTCCACTGTGAGGGGTGTTTGACGACAGGTTGCCTGAGGTCTTCCTTAAATAGTCATAGAGGACTCGGTATGTGTCATCCTCCAAAAAAATCCCCTCCCTGGCCCAAAGCTCATCTTCGTCCACCCAAGTGGTGTCCAGTTGTCCTTCCATGTTGTCACTGCATGGATTTGTCACTCTGTAGTATCATTTGTGTGGCTAGTGCATTTCCATCCTACGCCTAGTCCTAGAGGGACTGTAGAAACCCTATGCTGTCTAAGTCACGGTGACTGCAGAAACCCTAGTTTTAGTCCAAAGACATAGGTGATCAGGGCCAAACAATAATAATATGAATTTTATCCCAACAATAATAATATGAATCATTATTACCTATTTCATGCGAAAAGGAAAAATATGAATAACAATAAACTAAAATGTCACAATGATGTACTTATGTTCTGGCTAAGATTTAAAGACATGATAAGTTTGTTGCGATTAATGCATTGTGTAGACAAAGTTGAAAGGGATAACTTGGATCTTTATGGCATATTTGCCTTGATAAAAATGAAGTATACTTTAAATCATAAATGTAGATAAGAAGGTCTAGCAACAATTCATGTGTTTGTCATGTGACATTGAACTCTCATCTATCCATGCAACATATCACTAAATGTATAGTAATTTAAGTAGTATAACATGTAAAAATGCTCTAAAAATACTTTTGCATGTTAAGCAACTACTATATAACTTAACTAAAATAAAATTTTAAGATGATAAATTATTCAAATGCATGTTAGTTGAATACAAATTTCTTTGTATAATATAAGTTTGACTCAGATAAATCTTTAAAAAAAATTCTAAAATTAATTCAAACAAAACTTTGACAAATATATAGAAATTCAAATAAAACATAATTAGGAATATATATATATAGTTTTGTTCAACAAATTTTATACTAATTCACACTATATGTGTTAATCATATACCTACTCAATTCAAATGTTATATTTAATCAAGTATTGACATATATTTTATATTAATTATAATTATATGTATACATTAAAATTTGTCTAATATGTTTTTAAGTTTTTACCAGAACATAACATATTTAGTTTTATTTCTTTATATATATATATATATATATATATATATATATATAATCATATTGTTGTTAAGTGGTTGTAGTTCAATTGGTTGGGTTGCGGAGTCTTCTCTTTTCCACTTAGGTTCCATTCTCATTTATGAGACATGTTGCTCCTTGTGAGCCAATTATTCTCGAAATACTTGACCCTTCTATGTTACCCTTATAGCACATGTTTGAAATTGAAAATATATAAAAGTTATATGTATTTTTATTGATTTTTATTAAAATACAATAAGCACAACTTAGTAGGCTACCAATTAACCTTGCCTTGCCTTGTGAGATGCTTTTTCCATGTTACAAACTCACCTCTCTTCCAAAGACTAGGTTACAACTGTGTTTTTTGGCCGTGTTTGTAACACCCTGTTTCCCCCAGATTGTAAATATAAGTGAACTGGCCAAGGACTATGGAAAAACTCATAAGTATGAATATGTGCTGTAAATGGACCTGCAGGAAGAGGTCAATGAATGTAAATGATAGTTTGAATTTATTGCAGAACTGCTGAGAGGGGATGTGCGGAAAAGAGACCACGATGGTGGTGGAGGGCACCTTGAAAAAGTGGCGTTAACTTCCACTGAGAATTTAATACCGTAATTGGACTCCACTGGCCCGGAGAACCAAAAGCGGCTCGCTGGCCCTAAAAATTAATGGCTCGCAGACTGGTAGGCGGATGTCTTGATGAGGGATGGGAGGGTGAACCGCCCATCCGTAGGGACGTCAGGCCTGATCAGTGCGAGGGAAATCGTGCCACACGCAACCTCGCGAGAGGATAAGGTGTATGGC